>CM067365.1:79371760-79396760 GCA_034401795.1 Chaetoderma sp. LZ-2023a
CTTACTGGTCTTACGACTGCATTCTTATATTTTCTGTTTATTACTGTGAATATTATCCTTGTTTACAGTGGGTGCTTTCAACTAGCCGCACCGTAAGGTCCAATAACCTGTGATACTTTATTATCACCATATTCGTTAAATTGTGCATTGGTTAGTTGTGTATATGGCAAGTAGCCATCTAGTTAATATGTTTTGTTTATTTATAAAAACTCGAGACCACAGTACGCTTGGAAATAATATACAGCATCATATATATCTGCATCACTATATTCCTGCAAGCATCAATTTTACACTATTCTAGCTTGATAGGATAGGTTTAAAGTGGTTAGTGACAATTTCTCTGTAAGAGACGCATAGTGTATGCCTCTTTTCCGGTTGTTGTGGTAATGTATCCCCACACACCGGCAAGGTTGTGTAAAATTGGCCAGTTACCTTTAGGGACTCTTTAATATATTGAGTTATTGTCTCTTTCTACGATCCTCCAGCCGCAAGGCTTATTAATTGTTAGGATTCCCATTGACACGTTAGCAGGATCCGACGCTGGGTAACTATCAGAGGTACATCCCCTGTATCTTTGGATACTTGTTAGGTAGATATCCCCGCCAAAGTAGGAAGCACTGCGCAATAATAATGTTAATTAATATGTTGTAATACTGGCCTGCAGTGCATCTCTGGGCATCATGGAACTTTACCCTAATGACAGGTCAAATGTTAACTCCATAGCACGCGGTGGTGGACAAGAAGCGGACCTCCATCCTATTCGTTGTAGTGTCTGGGTGAGGTCTTCGAACCCACCACGCACTCACGGGAAGGATACTAGCGGTGGATATCCGTCTCTCCATCCCCACCATAAATGACATGATGCTTTCTAAATATTGCGTTTGTGAACTGTGAAACTTGTCCTGCTTATGTTATATGTGGTTACGGGACAGGATAACTGGATAGTTATTTGATTCGGGAGCCTTGTTCCGTAACATGTATGCATGCTATCCTTCAGAGCAATGCAGGGCGACATACGGGAAGCTGAGCATCTTTGCCAGACGGATAAACGTATCTAAAGTTAAGTAGGGATCCCTGCCACTTGCAGCCGAAGCTTGTCTTCGTTACTAACAACTAATTGATAGGTTAGGATGTAGCAGAAGGCCCGCATAAATAAAGCGACAACTACCAATGCAGCAACTTTGAAACTACATAAGACGGTGACCTGGGAATTCTTTGGAAATCATTCGTCCCGACTTCACACAAACCAATGTGCAGCACCTTAACTGTAGCTTCACTAGGATTTTCAGAACTTAGCATTTTCAGTTTGAACAAAAGAGTGGCCCTTTTGCCAACTCTTTTCCTCCGCTTTGGCATTGAAGGCATTTTCCTGTGACGGAGGCCCGCACAAGTAACTTTGCTCTCGCAACAACAATATTTTCTTTGCATGTGGGTTAGGGGTATACTAGTTTATATTAAACTATCCAGTGACTTCGTTGCGATGCTCTCTTACAGGCATACCTCAGCGGATTCAAGGATCTGTGTGGCACCTCCAGTGAAACCACGTGGAAAGGACATCGGATGGCTCTAAGTTTTGTATTATTGAGGTCATTACTGCCAAACGAATAAAATGGTTTGCATAGTACTTATTAAATTTGTGACTGTTTAATTATTAACATCTTGTCCATACTAGAAATTAGAATGGACCGACACACCGGTGACACAAACAGCAGGGACGACACCGTGTGGTTCAATCTCAGCGGCAATGGTCGCACAGCCCCACTGGAACATGTGTGTTCCACAGGCTCTAGAGGCTGGTCTTTGTACTTTCCAGAGAGATGCGATACGGGGTCCACAACCCTGAGAACCGCAGCTAACCAGGTGGTGTGATGGAGCAAAGTGACAAGACGGATCAGTGCATACCCCCGCGAGCTACATGTGGTGCCTGATGTGGGGCTCGAACGAGAAGCGAACCGACGCCAATCCTCAACATCCACAAGTTTCAGTCTCCTTCATCAGACAGTCAGCTCTCCCTCGACATGGAAGTAGAATCATATGACGGACGAACTGCTCGCATCCACGTCAGCATCAGACCCGCACACACAACAAGAACACCCCCGAGTCAGAATCACGCGTCTAGAGGAAGAGGGCGTGGCCAGTCCCATCGGGGAAGCCGCAATAACAACCCAGGACACAGGAACCAGCACAACAATAACAACAGACAGAATATGCACGATATGTTAGAAGAGATCACTAAGCAGATCTCTGCACTCACCAACCTAGTTACCACACTCAGTACAACAGTGGCCATACAACCAACCGCACGACCAACAACCACCGTAGTTTCCGCACTACCACCAAACACATGATTTGGATGTGGTCAGCCAGGCCACTGGAGGGAGTGATGTCCCAATCACCCTCCGTCAACAACTCCGACCACTGACCGACAAACCCCGCAGCCTGATACACCGTTAAATTGACAAGGGCACCGAGTAAAGAGTCACTTCGGTGCCCAATCTCACAAGCTGGCTCAACTGCGGCCTCTGAATAACAACGTCAGGTGGCCCACACTACTCCTCAGTCTCCTATAACAGCATACACACACAAGCACCCGGCTTTCTATGTGTCAGTACCAATGATGCACTCTGCATCCGCAGCACCGACATCTCCCTCAGATGGAAATTGTGACCTCACAATTTCCGCATCTAACAAACCCTCTTTCCTGTGTAAAACGGCAGTGGTAGGTTGTAGCACCTCCAATGAAACAACGTTTTTTTCAAGCAACACGACCCACTGCCAAGGCACTGAATTTCTGGTGTCCCTTGGTGGTATGCAACACACCGTCCCATACAGCAGCATCCACCGCATCTATCAGCAGCAGCAGTGATTTGGAAGGGAGTATGCATTCCGCATCATGGATCCACAAAAGGAAGTGCCACCGCAAGAACGAGAGAATCCCATGCCAACACTGTTTCTTCTGCGCATCTACTAAACATCCCATGATGCACTGTAAGAAGAGGCTCTCTCAAGTTGCACTTATCCGTGATCGTGACAACCCCATCCGCACTGCTGTCTAGACCAATTCAGCTTGCAAAGAGACAGAATCACAGCCATCACCACTGCTACCCCCAGCTTCGAGTTCCTGTGACACGTCATATCCGGCGATGGGGTGGCTACTCAACCATCAAAAACAAAAGTGGTAGCAGAGTGGCAGACGCCTACTTCAGTCATGGATACCCGGAGTTTCCTTGGTCTCTGCCAATACTATCACCGATATATCCGTCATTTCAGTGAGATTGCATCACCCCTATTCAGAATCACCGAAAAAGATCGACCATTTGAGTTGACGAGTGAGTGTGAAGGTTCCTTCAAGGCGCTGAAGGAACTCTCGATGACCACTCCAATTCTTGCTCATCCCAACCCTAAACTCGACTTCATCTTGGACACTGATGCGTTGGCTTACTCCATCGGCGCAGTTCTATCTCAGGGCATGGAAGATGGAACAGAGCAGGTACTGGGATGTGGTTCGTGTACTCTAAACAAAACAGAGAAACGCTATGTGACCACAAATTGGGAATTGCTTGCGGTGGTCCATTTTGTCAAGTATTACAAACACTTTCTGTATTGGCGCCCATTTACCCTCCGTACGGGTCATGCCTCACTACGCTGGCTCAGAAACCTAAAAAATCTGGAGGGACAGGTAGCGAGGTGGCAGGAATTCGTGCAGGCCTTTAACTTTAATGTTGTTCATAGACCCGGCAAACTACATGGAAATGCTGATGCCTTGAGCACAATCGGGCTCGAGGATGAACAAGAAGTGGCCACCACCACGACACACACTACACAGCCATCTCCAGTGTTCCCCGAATTGTGGTGCACAGACTGGAACATGGAGACAGTCACTCACGAACAAGCAACAGAGGTGCAAACATGACATATAGATGCGTGGATCCAGGAGGGAGTACGTCCTCCTATGGAATCTGTAACACCACTTTCGACAATGGCTAAATACTATTATCAACGGTTTGAAGAATGCCACATCCAACATAACCATTTTCTGCATCAACAACCGCATAGTGATCCTGGAGCGTTACTGTAAGAACATACCCCAACAACTTCACAATAACTCTGGACACCTAGCCATTGAACGGATCCTCACCAGAAGAAAACAGAGATTCCACTGGATCGGGATACGTGATAGTGTGAAGGCATGCACCGCCAAATGTGTCCCATGTCAAAGATGCACTGTTGGCCAGCACCACTCCGCACCTCTTCAAATTAAGATCATTGGTGCTCCGTGGGAGTGAGTGGCTATTGATGTGCTCGGACCCTTGAATATGATGGATGAAGGAAACAAATACATCCTCGTATTGAAAGATTATTTTAGCGGATTCTTGCCAATGTGTTCTGCTGATTCTGTATGCCCTATGAACGACACTCTGACCAAGGAAGTAATTTTGAGAGCCGGCTGATCTCCGAGCTCTGCAAATTGTTTTATATCATCAAAACAAGAACTACTCCATATCATCCGTGAAGTGACGGCATAGAAGAAAGGTTCAACCACACATTGGCGGAAATGTTGACTAAGGAAACACGCCTTGATTGTCAAGATTTGGATCTACCACTCCCATATGTGCTCATGGCATACCGTACTTTGAAACATTCCAGCATGGGTTACACCCCTGCTCAGTTATGTTAGGCCGTCAATTAGCCTTACCCTTGGATCTGACCATGCCCAGGATTCTGTGAGAGAAAAATTCACCATCTCTCTATGTAAAGCTCATGCGGCAGTGGATAGAACAGACCCATGAGCCAGTGAGAGCAACATTATCCACTGCACACCGGCGACAGAAAACATGGCATGACCGGAGAGTGCATGGAGACCCGTATTAGGCGGGAAATTTGGTTTGGATTCATGATTCGCGATGTTCTGCAAAGGTGCTGAGTAAACTAAGTTACCAGTGGAAAGGCCTCTATGTTGTAGTAGGTAAGAAGTCGGACGTGACCTACTGCATCCATGCCTCGGATGGCCTGACCTCAGTCATCCACTTCTATTGACTTAAACCTTGTGTCAGTGATGACCCAGTTCCAGAGCTCGGGCTGGGCGTTCCACATGGCACTGGTACCCAGACAGATGTCTCTACAGAAACAAGTATTCCCGACGTTAGTCCAGAGCACCACGGTGCCAGTTCGACCCGTCTCCTACCAAGCCAGGAGTCTGGTGAACAAATGACTAATGCTGAGGACGATGATGAGATATGTACGCGCCCTCTCCCTCCTCAGAGCGGGTCTACAAATCTGGGAAGTCGTATCTGAAGACTTTCTCGTTTGTACTCTCCAAGGGGAAGGACAGAAATGTTGTTCCGCCGACCTCTTCCCATTCCCACCCACTTCATGCTATTACCCCCATTATAGTGTTGCCACAGCGGAAGCTGCGGCTGCCCCGGGCCATGCTTCCTGTGGAGTGGAACATATAATAAATAGCATGGAAGTGAAGAGGCCAGATGAGGCTTTGGCTTGTTTTGAAGAACAGCAAACTCTCACAAATTCGTGTACCCTTCCAAATCCTAAAATCGCGAGACCAACTCTCTCCCAAGGTGCGATCACGCCATATGCACCACCACTGCCCCCGCTCCAACTCGCGTCACTTGTCTATGCACCAAGTTCGGACATCACCGGTCCTGTCCATGTCACACTCCTCTTGTCGTCTGTTGACTGTCACTCTTTAGATATGAGAGAGTCTGCAGCAGACTTCAGAACCATATTGGACGTCCGTGACAGGCCAACACCAACAGGGTTGAATCATGGACGACTCTGACAAAGACCCAATTACGGGCATATTTACAGCCCTTCAGACTACTATCGTTCACCCGTGTCATCTACGGAAACTGCATGGGCGGGTGATAATCCACAATACAGACAACCTCCCACACCATCCCCTTCTAGCGAAATGCTATACTCAAGGGGAACACCGCGGAATTATCTGGAGGAATCGGCACCACCATTTCGCTGGTATATCAGTCATGCAACACATCACGACCGGCAGCCGACTGCACCACCGCCATATGAGGAACAATAGTCCTCACCTCAGGAGGAATGACAGCGCAATCTTCACAGTAATCTGCCTCCCGTCCATAGACCCATGCCGGTCTATGGCTCATCAAATGGGGCAGACTCATTAAATTGGAGTACACGTGTCCTGGCTCCTCAGCAATGGCATCGACGGGAAACACCCACACCACCGCCACCTGCACTATGACCAACCTCAATACAATCATCGACTTCCCAGATATCCGCACCACCCGGATTTTCAACCACTGCATACTTCCCGTAGTCTTGGCTGAGTCATCCTCCCTCCCGAATTTAGTGGGGAGAATGACTGGACCAATTATAAAATACAGTTCGAGATAATAAGTCGGACTAACTGCTGGGACGATTGACAAATGGGTGGATATCTCGCCGCAAAACTTTCCAGAAAAGCCCTCAAAGTTCTTGCGGATCTGGGAACGGATTACACACCCACTTACACACAGTTGGAACGAGCACTGGTGGAGCGATTTGGCGACACAGCCCTCGGAGAAACCAGTCGTCTTCAACTTAAAAATCTCTGACGACGCGTGGGAGAAACTCTTCCTGAATTAGCTAGCCGAATAAGGAGGCTAGTCACCCACGCCTATCAGAGCACCAATACAGAGGGCATGATTCATTTGCATCTAGGCACCTTCATTGATGCATTAAGTGGTGAACCCGCCCTAAAAGAAAAACTGTTTCTCAGCGACCACAGAAGTTTGGCCCAATTAACGGCAACTGCGGTTCGCATTGAGAACTTGCTAGAGCGGGAGAAGAATAACCGATGCCAACTCCATCCTATCAACGAGATAGAGGGTGCAGGTATTGGCCCGCCCGCTAGTGCTCCCCCAAGATCATCGACATAGACCACACAGACACCACCACCACCGGATATGCAGAATCCCAGTCAGAATCAAGCGCCTGGAGGAAGAGGACGTGCCCATAGAAGAGGGTACAAGGGAGCCCCCTGGTGCGGGAACCAGCGAAACAACAACAACAATGGCAACATGAGAGAACGTATAGACAAGATTAATAAGCAAATCTCCGCACACACCAATTTAGTTACAACACTCAGCACCAACCTCGCCACCACACAGTTTAGGACAGCAAACACCACCAGCACCGCACCGCCACTGAACACCTGTTTCGGATGTGGTCAGCCAGGACATTGGTGGGAGTGGTGTCCTAACCGACCTCCCTCTACAACGCCTGCTCTAGACTGCAGCACACCGCACCGGAGAAACAGTCAAACTCCTAAGGGCACCGAATCACAGCGAGCCACTTCGGTGCCCGTCTCCATCTCCTGGCTCAACTGTGGCTTTCACGCAACAATGCTCAGTGGCGACCCATCAATCACAGAAAGCAATTTACATACCGACACCAAAAAGCACGGCTTCCCATATGTCCATGCCTAAGTTGCCTCCCCCATGCGCAGCAAGGACATCCTCTTCTTTTTCCACACACGACAAGCATTGTTTCCTATGTAAAACGGCAGTAGTAGGTTGTAGTACCTCCGCTGAAACAACGTTTTTGAAAGCACCACATCCCACCACCAAGACACTAGATTCTTGGTGCCCTATGGTGGTATGCAGAACACCACCCCAACCAGCATCATCTTCCACATCCACAGACAGTAGCGATTCGGGAGAAACAATTCACTCCGCCTCATGGATTCGCAAGTACCGACACAGACGGAGAAACGCACGTCCTTGGCAACATCATTGTTTCTTCTGTGCTTCACCAAAACATCCTGTGAAGCAGTGCAGGAAATGGCTTGCGCAGGTAGAGCATATCCGTCATCCCGTACGCGTCGCCGTCTACACCAATACCGCCCACACAGAAACGGCAACAACACCACCACCATTGCTACCCCCAGCTCCGTCTTCACTGCAGTCTTCACCCCAGCGGCGACGGTGAACTGGCCCTTTCCTCAGTCAGCCATGTACAACCTTACAAGAAGCAATACGGAAACAGTCGGAATACATACAGAGTGATGCTGCTCCAATGCCATTATCGCGGACAGCATCATTGGAAACTCTTCTGCAGATACATCGCAAAGTAATATACAAATGTGCCTGTCTGTTTAGTGGTGTTTCCACCAGTGGCACTGTCGACACCGGTGCTTCAATACAGTATTTAACCAGCGCTTATACGAGAGCATCCCACCTCATAAGAAGCCTCCCCATAGCCGGTGTAATTAATTTAGTTATCAGAATAGAGGAAATGCAATTCATTCAGAGAGTTGTCATCGCCTCCATTCATAATGACGCCCTACTTGGCTCTGATTTCCTCAGTGCCAGCGAAGCAATCATACACTGCAAACAACAGGAACTCGACATACACAGCCGACGAATACCTCTCGGACCAGCATCGTCATTATACGAAACGTGTGCAGTAATATTATCATGTACTGCCACAGTTGAGCCGGGACAGGAACAGATCTCATGGGCCACCACACCACAGTTAGGAAACAACACACACATCGCCATGCTGGAACCCGAACCCTGATTAAATGATTGCCTCACAATGCACAAGTCCCCGCATAATAGTGGACACTACTAATAAAGGAAAATTACCTTTTCGAGTGTTCAATGGTACCACAGATACCATCACTCTGGAACCAGGAGTATGCTGCGGCCATTTAGCGGACATAATCTCACTGGAATCACCTGCACTTTCTGACACAACACCGCAAATGACTGATGATTTACCAGAACATTTACACGATTTGTATCTATGTGCCACCATTAGATTACTGCAATCACAGAAACAGGAAATTCGGAACCTACTACATAAATATTGCGATAGTTTTTCCTCCAGAGATATGGATCTCGGAGAGACTCATCTCGTACGACACTCCATCGATACAGGCAATAATCGCCCCATACGACAACTGGTACGACGTCTTCCCGGTCACAAGGAAGCAGAAGCACATCAACAAGTAAACGACATGTTGCGAACGGGTATTATTGAACCCTCAGCTTCTCCATGGGCTAGCCCTATAGTGCTAGCAAGCAAAAAGGATGGAACCTTGCGGTTTTGTATTGACTACCGCCGCCTTAATGATCTTAGCGTTAAGGACGCCTATCCATTACCACGGATAGATCAGGCCTTGGATTCCTTGGCCGGAGCCAATTGGTTTTGTACCCTTGATTTAGCTAGTGGTTACTGGCAAGTAGCCATGGATGAAGCTGATATGGAAAAGATGGCATTCGCTTGTAGGGACCACCTTTTTCAATTCCGCAAGATGCCCTATGGGTTGTGCAATGCTCCCGGAACTTTTGAACGACTCATTGAGCAGGTATTAACTACCCTGCAATAGGAGATCTGTCTCTGTTACATCGATGATGTAATAGTCTTTGGACCAACGTTTGAGCAAACCTTGATCAATTTGGACACCATGCTCTCCCTCTTCCGCACGGCCAATTTGAAACTCAAACCGAGGAAATGTCATCTCTTCAGACAGAGTGTCGAGTTCCTGGGACAGGGCATATCCGGTGATGGAGTGACTACACAGCCATCAAAAACCAAGGCAGTAGCAGAGTGGCCTCGGCCCTCTTCAGTTACGGAGACACGGAGTTTCCTTGGCCTATGCCAGTACTATCGCCCGTTACATCCGACATTTCAGCGAGATTGCCTCACCCCTCTACAAGATCACCGAGAAAGATCGACCATTTGAGTGGACTAGTGAGTGTGAAGGCTCCTTCAGGGCGCTGAAGGAACTCTTGACGACCACCCCGATTCTTGCTCACCCTAATCCAAACCTCGATTTCATCTTAGACACTGACGCGTCAGCTTTCGCTATTGGCACGGTTCTATCTCACGTCACCAAAGATGAAACAGAGCAGGTGTTGGGTTATGGTTCGCGTACTCTGAATAAAACAGAGAGAAGATACGCAACCACCAAGCGAGAACTATTGGCGGTGGTCTGTTTCATCAAGTATTATAAGCACTTTCTGTACAGACGCCCTTTTACACTCCGTACAGACCATGCCTCTCTACGGTGGCTCAGGAACTTAAAAAATCCGGAGGGCAGGTAGCGAGATGGCCGGAATCCCTACAGGCCTATAACGTTAACGCTTTTCACTGTCCCAGCAAATATTAATGGAAATGCTGACGCTCTTAGTAGAATCGGCGCAGAGGCTGAACACGAAGAGGCCGCCACCATGACACAGTCAACACAGCCATCTCCGGATTTCCCCAAATTGAGGTGCGCAAAGTGGAATCCTGAGAAAAGACGTGCAGACACGGAATATATACATGTGGATTCAGGAGGGGGTACGTCCTCCTAAGGAATCTGTAACACCTTTATCCACAGAATGTCGATTAATAAATAACGTTCTATACATTAATAACCATTTGGTAGTCCCGGAAAGTTATCGTGAACTTATATTGAAACAACTACATGATAACGTCGGACATCTGGTCATGGAAAGGACTGTTGCCCATATCAAACTCAGATTCCACTTGATCGGGATTCCCGATAGTGTCAAGGCATGGGTTGCCAAATGTATCCCATGCCAAAGACATGGTGTTGGTCAACACCATATCGTACCGTCACAAAATAAGATTGTTGGTGCACCGTGGGAGCGAGTGGCTATCGACGTGCTCGGACCCTTGAATACAACGGATGATGGAAATAAATACATCCTCGTATTACAAGATTATTTTACGAAGTGGGTAGAAGCATTTGCTCTGCCGGACCAAGAGGCATCCACCACAGGGGAGGTCTTGGCCAGCAATGTGTTCTGCCGCTTTGGTGTGCCTTAGGAGTTGCACTCCGATCAAAGACGTAATTTTGAGAGCCGGCTCATATCAGAGCTCTGCAAACTATTCCTTATCGTCAAAACAAGGACAACTCCATACCACGTCGCCTCTCCCTTCCCCTGCCCACACCTGGCAGCCATAAACACGTGACGTATCAGATTCAAATCACCAACATGACAGAAACACAGACACTCAGGTTGACTGTATTCACAATCTCCGAACGATGGCATGGTAAATTATAATAATTGTGGCACACATGTTTGCGAGTTGTACTGTAATTTAGCCATTATTAAAATGGTACTAATGTGCTTGGTCGAGGCCGGGACGGAGCTAGTTCTACCCATCAAGGAGAATGCTTGGCCAGCCCTCCCGCTCGGAAAACACAGCTATCTTGACGGAATCAGTAACGTTGATCTACCACATGAATAGATCTGTTTAAACCACACATAAAAATTACTTACAACTTTACTGTTAAATTATTGATTAAGAACACAACTTCTCTACCGTGCTACAAATCATTAGTGCATGGGCCGGTAAAGTGGCATAAAAAATCTGACAGTAAAATTAGAGAGAATTTTAAAAATTTTCTTCCGTGCATTCCAGGGGCCTATTGCACCAGTGAGACGTTTGTTGGTCGGTCGTGGAAAATGAGTCAACGTCTGTCGCAAGTTAGAAACGTCGGTTGCACGGTTTGTCGCTGCAATAGCGTGACGCCGCTGAAACGCCCCAAATCTCACGTCTGCTAGGGGGTTGGCATAGGAGAGTCGGTAACCCCGATCGTTCAATTTTTTACATGCTTTAGCTGGCTTAGCAAAATAAATGTGTCATTTTAATGTTTGGTCATGGCTGGTATAGTTCACAACTTTGGGTTAGATGTGCAATATAGGCAAAATTTAAGAAGAGAAAGAGTTATTCGCGACCGAACTAATGCTTTGGAAAAATATGACGATGCGGAACTGCATGAACGTTTTAGATTCAATAGACATGGGATCATCCAGTTAGCTGAGGAATTAAGGATGGAATTACAGCATAGAACTGACAGGAATGCAGCCCTCTCACCACTTCAACAACTGCTCATAACCATGCGATTCTATGCCACGGGATCCTACCAAACTGTTACTGGTGATGTACTGAATGTACACAAATCCACAGCATGTAGAGCTATACGCAAAGTTTCCTTAGCGCTTGAGAGACGACTTGGGCAACATGTCTTTTTACCCCAGCATGCTGACTATATTGCTAACACTAAAACCAAGTTTGCGGTAAGTTCTCTTTCCTTTTTATATATATATATATGTGTGTGTGTGTGTGTGTGCGTGCGTGCGTGCGTGCGTGCGTGCGTGCGTGCGTGCGTGCGTGCGTGTGCGTGTGCGTGTGCGTGTGCGTGTGCGTGTGCGTGTGCGTGCGCGTGCGCGTGCGCGTGTGCGCGTGTGTGTGCGTGTGCGTGTGTGCGTGCGTGTTGGGGATGGGGTGCTTGTTTGCTTGGATACGTGCGTGCGTATCGTGCTTTTGCGTGCGATCGTGCGTGTGAGCATGTGAATGTGTCCGTTAGTACGTATACTAGCATTATTGATCTTTATAATTTACTCGCCCATTTCCTATTCTGCTGCTGCTGCTGCTGCTGCTGCTGCTGCTGCTGCTACTACTACTGCTACTGCTACTGCTACTGCTACTGCTACTGCTACTGCTACTACTGCTACTACTACTACTAGTACTACTACTACTACTACTACTACTACTGCTACTACTACTACTACTAGCCCTCCTCCTCCTCCTCCTCCTCCTCATCATCATCATCATCATCATCATCATCATCATTATTATTATTATTATTATTATTATTATTATTATTATTCTGCAGGCCATTGCCGGATTTCCCAATGTTGTAGCTTGTATTGATGGCACACGTGTGAGGATTAAAAAACCGCCTGAGTATGAGTGGGAGTATGTAAACAGGAAAGGGTTTCATTCGATAAATGTACAATTAGTGTGTGATGCCGAGTTAAGAATAGTGAATTGTGTAGTAAAGTGGCCAGGCAGTACACACGATGCACGAATTTTAACTGAAAGTGTAATCTACAATCATTTCGGGGAGTCTGACATGCAGTGCCTGGTGTTGGGAGACAGTGGCTACCCACAGAGACAGTGGCTCATGACACCATTTCTGCATACAGCTTATAATTCCCAGGAAGCCTACAATAATGCACATAAAATAACTCGGAGTGTAGTTGAACGATGCATTGGTGTCTTGAAAGCACGATTCGCATGTATACTTGGCAAATTGAACATGTCACCCGGTAGAGCCTGCACAGTGATAGCTGCGGTTATTTGTTTGCGCAACATATGCATTAATAGAAATGTTCCTATGCCAGCTAACGTCGTGCTTCCCCCTGTATTAAATGATGCTAATATCGATATTGCAGTGCCGCAACAAAATGCAGTACGCGGGACGGCTAGAAGGATACAGATTGTACAAAAGTATTTCCAACGTTGAGGACTAATTTTCAAGGATTGATATGACACAATCACAGTTAAGTGATGTCTGATAGTATACTAATTGTGATTCTATCATATATATTCAATGGAGTTTTTATGATCTCAACATTGCAATACTGTAGAATACCTTTCATTATTCAAATTTGTTATTTCTATATGCCTACTTCTCTTCATTTCCTTAGATTTATTTTGTTGGGCATATACGTTATTTAGTTATTTATGTGATTATGTGATCATCATCATCATCATCATCATCATCATCATCATCATCATCATCATTAGCGAACGGTGTATGTACAATCTGATGATTAACAATAATACATTAAATTACTAAATGTCCATATATACTGGAAACGGTGTTTGTGAGGTGCTTTCGTTGCCATAATTATTTTCTCCTATGTAGCTTGCTTCATCACTATAAACAGCTGAAATATCATGTGATGCTTGACTTTGTTGCGAACACTGCGAACATAGCACCGGATGTCTTCTTTTCTCTTCCTCTTCCAGTTTTGTAATTTGCAGTTGCAACTACTTTTGTTGCAATTTTACTTTTATGATCTCTTCCCGCAATAATACCTTATGTAGTTCTTCTCTTGTTGTATCTTTTCGAGAAGTTGAATCGTCAGCAGCTGCTGATGAAGACGTTGGCATGCTGCTTGTTATAGATGTAGGAGTTGCGCTTTCTGAGGGTGTTGATGCGGAAAGTGTCTTTGATACAGATACTAAAAAATAAGATATTTGCAATAAATTATATTACGTGAAGTAATATATTCCTTCTGCTATTGCTGCTGCTGTCGTCGTCGTCGTCGTCGTCGTCTTCGTCGTCGCTTATACTGCTACTGCTAGTGCTGCTGCTTGTGGTGGTAGTGCTGCTGCTGCTGCTGCTGGTAGTGCTACTGCTGCTGCTGCTGATACTTCATTCTTCTATATGCATACCCTTCAATTCAGATTCATTTCGCTCATCTTTCTTAATATCGGACGTCCCCGGAATGCTTTCCACGGCCTTATCGGTACTGACACCACTCTCGACTCTACCTAGTGGAACACCATTCAGTGAAGGAGCATCGTCACCTATGATATCTAGGATAACATCGGTATATCCACCCTCTTTCGGTGCTTTCCCGCCTCCAGTTTTTGGATATTTTCTTGCTGATACATCCTTCTTCGCTTGCGATTTTAAGTCCTTCCACTTGTGTGTCACTTCTTTGAGTGTACGATTTTTCTGGCCAACTTTGTTTATTTCCTCAACAATCATCTTCCATGTTTCTTGTTTTTTCTTATTTGTGACACTCGATTTGAAACTTGCGAGAAGCATCACCTTATTCTCCTTAAATAACTCTAGCAATCGGAGAATTTCTCCCTCGGAGTAAGGCGCTTTCTTGCTCATCGCGAAATAGAATGACCTATGTAGTATAATATTAATACCAAGTACACGGCGCACGTTCTGTTGAAAATACATTGCATACTTTTAACATGTTTGGCCACAAATATTTAGTGCATTCCATATTAAGAACCGGGTAATTTCTTTTATACGCCAGAGTTACCCGCTTATGTAGGTCGGTCTAACGCCCTTCGACTGTGAGACGGTAGTTGCAAGGTCGGTCGGATTCACGACCGACGTTTGTTAACGTCTGTCGTCAAGCTACGTCTCACTGGTGCAATAGGCCCCAGTTTCTAATCGACACAGGCTGAGAACTACCTATTACAGACACCTACCAAGACACATGTTAAAGAACTCACCCAAATACGGGACATTATAAAGATCTTGATGTAACATATATATTTCTGTCTCTCGCTTCTGCAACAGACTTCACCTCAGCAACAGCATTTTTGGCCGTCACCATAAACGGCATATACATTTCCGATCAACCACGTGCTTTTTAGAGTCACGTGACATTTACTGCTATTTCCAGTAAGTTGTATCAAACGCTTGAAACAAAAGAGCCGCCCAAAGACGCGACTACCACAGCGTGATGGTGGAGTGCCGAGGGTGAGTCCGGGGGATTACCGCTGACGTCACCTGGCTCCCACACAACCCATCGGGCGCTCCAGCCCAAAATTAAAATAGGCAAGTTTATAAGCATCCAACCTGGAAAACCACCTCATGCTAGTTAAAAGGTGAGGCTCCGCAAAGAAAAAGTAGTACCACGTTTTTATGTTGATCGGAGGCTGTTAAATGTGCGAAATAAAGACAAGTTTAACGAGCCATTCTACCTATAGTTAAAAGTCCTCCCATTATATGGGAGAAATTAATCCTATAATGCCCAGGCCGGAAAACGAGGAAACATGCACATAAAAATGACTGAATCACCTGTTAAAGCTTTTAGGTGTGGTCATCCGCCGCCTGTGACGTCACCAAATAGTATAAAAGGAGGAAGCATGCTCTGAAACTTTGTCTTCCCGTCAAAACTCGACACCATGGAAGAACAGATAGCATTAGGCTTCTTTCGCGTTTTATTATTAGTACATTTATTATACTATTATTAGTATCTCTACACCGCTACTCACTACGGGGTGACTCACGCGCTCTGTTATCATCATCATGTGTTGGAAGTGATGTTGGTTCCTGGGGAAGAGAACGAGGATCGTGCCGTTTTAGCCAACCGTTTCGAATCTCGGCTCCCTGTCAAAGTTCTCCCGACCGAGAAAATGGCCCGCACGAAGAACATTACTCGTAGGTATCCCGTTGGCCATCGTCTTCCCGCGGCTACAGTAAGCAACATACTGACAGCCAGACGTGAAATCCTGCCCGCAGCCACATCTGGAAGTGTTACGCCGATACCAATTACTTCATCCACACCAGTCGTGAAGCAGAGTAGGAAGCGAAAATCCCCCGCAGAATCCAGTTCGGCAGCACCCGCATCAGTTATTAGCCATTCAGCTACCATCACCACACCCACCACCGTAGTATCTCAGACAGTGTTAGCCAGTCAACCGATTTCAGTGGTAATTACGACACCTGCGGATAGATAGGATGGCGCTTTTAGTGTACTGAGATGGTACCCTGTAATCCTTATTGATTGCCTGTTCCCGTTAAATCTGGCATGAACCAAGACCAGAATTTAACGGGCTTTTCAAATCTGTAAACCATTTCAAAATCGGTTGAGAAATGGGTGAGTTATCCAGGGAAAACTCTTCTTGATCATCTTCAAAATATTGCAGTGACGTCATAACCACATGGACGCAAAACTTCTAGAATGTTCTAGAACTTTCGACTGCGCTATTATTAGCTGCGCGTTGATTGGCTGTTGCTCGAACGATGATTGGATGGTGCCTCTGCCTGTGACATCACGAGTAGTATAAAAGGAGAAGCGATCCGGTGATTGAGAGCATCCTCAGCCAGGGGCTGAACAGGTTGGATCTGTACCAGCTACTAACAAGTGCGACAGACAATACGCGTTTTCCTTCGCTATGTGTCAGGTTTTTATCCCGTAGTGTGTAGTTCTCCAACCCACCGCACTAAAACAATTTTGCAACTCCCCATTTACGGGAGTAATTTGGAACTTCTGATAATCATTCACGAATACTAACATCTACATTCGGTACACAAACTTGCGGTGAGGCCTTTATGGCCTGAATATGTGAGTCTACAGATGTAGAGGCAGGATGTTCTTTGATGGATGACTCGCCAGATCTGCGGCCATGCCTAAAAGTGGTATTTCAATCGCTGCTGCACTAATTGTGTAGGTTCTTTCGACTTTCGACTGCAGCAAGTAAACTCTGCCCCGTGCATCTTCAGAGCTGGCTGACGTACCCAGCACAGAGAAGCTTTGTTTTGTATCTTCGTTTGCCTCTGACAACTCCGCTTGTAATTGGGTTGTTTACACCTTCCATCCGTGCCATCGGTGTACGGGAACTTTCTTCACCACATAGTACTATCTTATCTTTTACTGACTGCTCGTTAGACATTCTATTAGGCGTACAGTGCTGAGCGATGTTCCCCTCCCGCCATGAGTGTTCTTGCGGAAGTCTTATTTGCGGAAAACAGCTTGCGGGAACCAACCTGCGGGAACTTTCCAGCTTCCGGAGTGCGCATCATCTCACGTCGACAACGGATCTACGTCTCAATTTCAGTAACACGGTAGCCTACCTTAAGAATGACTACCAGGTATTCAAGTGACTATACTTCACAGTTTAATTATTTCTCTATATAGGTTTTGTTTATTCTTAGAAAATATAGGACTACAGTGCACGTAGGAAACACTATACAGCAACACTTATATATGCAGCACTTTCTCCAGCCACCAACAATATTTCACTGATGTCGCTGTCCATGTTATATCTCTGTTTAGCCTGGCATGCTACCGACTAAACCTTTTCTATTCAGCTCAATAGGATAGGGTCGAAATGATTAGAGACACCGAGATACGTATTCCCACCAAATTCCGCTAAAATGTCTGGGCATAATATTTAGATCTGCCACGCCCTTGCGGGCAGGACATTTACGGTGGGTATTCGTCTCTCTTACCCCCACCATAACGAGAAGAGAAATGGCCTAATAATGCTTTCGTGAAATGTAACCCATGTCTTATAATGTTTTATGTGGTTACGGGGCGGGATGTCCGGATTCTTATCCAGTTCGGAGATCTTGCTACATAACATGTATGAGCGCTGTCTTCAGAGGGCTGTATGATGGGGTGGATAATCGTGGTAGTCATTTATGCTGGTCCCTCATCAGACTCATTTATCCAATGCCAGGCGCCGACTTAATCGGTGTAGGCCCCCCCCCCCCTAGTTGGATTTATAGTCGCCTCCGGTTATCATGACAACAACAACAATAATAATAATAATAATAATAATAATAATAATAATAACAATAATAATAATAATAATAATAATAATAATAATAATAATAATAATAATAATAATAATAATAATAATAATTTGATTATATACTAATGATGACAACGACACTTGCGACGACCATAGCAACGTTACTGACAATGTCAATGTTGATGGCGGCGATGACAATAGCATCAGCAACAGCTGTCATGTAGTTAGCGCAATGCTGATCCTCGCATGATTATTGTGGTAATTCTCCAAGGCATAGTAAGAATCACGATGATAACTTTGAAAACAATTTGACTGAAAGTTGTTGCTACTCACAACAACAGCAACATTCAATCAAAATATTTTAATAACAGTTGCATGTAGTCTTGAGTTCCTTTTGGAGCCGGCTTCGCTGGGATTTTATATTAAGACACACACTTGCAGGCAGAACGTGGTTAAAGTAACATGTATGCATCTACTTATTATCATTGATGCAGCAGATATAGCTTTTGCACTCTGATTAGTATGCTTAGTTTAATTACTGTTTATTATTAGCTGTCAGACGGAGTGGGAGCACCAATGTGGCAGACGGTGAATTAAATATATTGTGTAGAGCAGATTAGCCAATACTCTTTCAAGATACTATATTTAGATTTCTATGGCAACAACAGGTCAATTACCCACGCAAATGTTCGGAGGAGTAACGCTAGCAATTATTATGTAACCCAAATTCCCTTTCTGCTATGCATTGCATATGATATGTAAACACTCCTGCATAGTTTATGACCCATTATTTTAAAAACAAAATGTCTGAATGTCGTGGATGGTACAACTTCTTAAACGGTCTTTCAAAATTTGCAGCTCTCACTAGCTTATTTAGTTATATATTAGCTATAGCTGGATTCTTATAAAAGCAATTCAGGCTGCAAATGCTTAGACTCCCCTGTTATTTCACGTAGTCAGCTGATATACCTGTTTGTTAACCTAAATACAAGTGCATAAGACGCTTAGAGAAGGGAGCAATGTGTGCCCTACATGTTAGGCTGGCGGCATATTGTGCAATTAGAGCACTGCCAGCTATAGGTGTCGTCGTCATCACATCTGATGTAAGTAAATTAATTAGCAATCGCGCACATGCATAGTGACAGCCTTGAGTATAACAACACCAGCTACAGCAGCACCAGCGGCGGCGACGGCGACGACGACGACAACGACAACAACGACGACGACGACGATGACGACAGCTGTGACGATGAGGAGTACAACGATTTTGTGTTTTCAGTGCTAATGATAAATACAAGGTAAGATCTCGAATGGGGGGATCCAATCCTGAACTCAAGTAATAAAATACGCCAATTGTTAGCTAACGTCACAATCAAAATGAGTGGCAATTGTCCGTCATGAATGTGTCTGAAGTGTATGTTTTTGTAAATTATATTCATGTTGATCGTCAGCAACAGCTCCCAGTCAAATTAGTTTCAAACTATTCAACATATTCCACACATCGTTAGATTGAAACTATTCAACAGATTCCCCATATTTCGCTAGATTGAAATTGCAATTCTGACAAGGCGTTAAATGGACTCAAACACGCCTACAAAGTGGGAGGAGCCTAGCTAGAATGGGTGGGGCATAGCTACAGATGGATCTTCTATTCATAAATCATTGAGCGATTACGAAGATTACCGTGATTCAGGCTACGTGAGTATCATTGTTCAATCCGATACATGACGTGGTCTAAATGAGCCTCTGGTTTGTCCTATTTAACACCGCTTTCTACATGATAACACACATTTAGCTGTTGTATACGCTCATATCACCCTAAACGGCTTCTGCAGTGGTCTTGAGAAATGTCGATTTGCAGACCAAGAGAAGAGTATTTTTGACAAATTACAACTGGAATTACTGGCTCGATAACCGAGCCAGTCATTCCAGTGGTAAAATTTAAAAAATACTCTTCTCTTGATCTGCAAAATCGACATTTTCTTTGGGGAAATTTCAAATTTCTTGAGCAAATTGAATGCTTAAAGGGTTAATGAATCACAGTTCAGATTTTACTGTATCATAAGCTCAATTTAGTTTTAGACGGATAACTAAGATAGAGGAAATACCAGTGGCAGAGACTTGCCTAATTTACATGATACTTGGTCGTCGTCGTCGGCAGTGGCAGTGTTATAACAGCATCAGCAGCAGCAGCAGAAAGCAGCAGTAACCGTAGGTTAGGTAGTAGTAGTAGTAGTAGTGGTAGTGGTAGTGGTAGTGGTAGTGGTAGTGGTAGTGGTAGTAGTAGTAGTAGTAGTAGTAGTAGTAGTAGTAGTAGTAGTAGTATTAGTATTAGTAGTAGTAGTAGTAGTAGTAGTAGTAGTAGTAGTAGTAGTAGTAGTAGTAGTAGTAGTAGTAGTAGTTGTAGTGGTAGTGGTAGTGGTAGTGGTAGTGGTAGTAGTAGTAGTAGTAGTAGTAGTAGTAGTAGTAGTAGTAGTAGTATTAGTAGTAGTAGTAGTAGTAGTAGTAGTAGTAGTAGTAGTAGTAGTTGTAGTAGTAGTAGTAGTAGTAGTAGTAGTAGTAGTAGTAGTAGTAGTAGTAGTAGTAGTAGTAGTAGTAGTAGTAGTAACAACAATGACGAAGACGATGACGACAGCGATGCGCATACTTGTATAGATTTATGTAATGCTTATTTTGCAGCCACCGTGACTAACTCTTAGTCAGCTCACCTGGAAGCACGTCGCTCATTAACAGCGGCACATCATAATTTCTATCTGAGAGGGCTTAATACAAATCTTCCAAGGTAAAAGCCGGAATTCAAAATCAAGCGATCAATAACTAAAGTAATAAATGAGGCGATGGCTGCCAATGATTAGTAGATCTGTGGCACGTGTCTTATGTATTCAGATGAGGTATCCATTTGTAGTAAAGCTCTGTCCACATTGCCGCGCGTTTGAATCGATTATAGGACTTTGGACCCTGAGTTCCAATATTCTCATTCAAGGTTATCTAATTTGACTCGGAGCTGTAGCTGCATATTAAATTCACAAATTTACAAATTGACGATTACGACTACTGCCAGATCCATTTCCCCATTTGTGACTGGCATTTGTTATTTGATTATGACGTCAGCTAACCTGTGAGGTATTTCAATTATTATGTCAAATGTACGTGAGCGACACATCCAATCCAATACATCCAGTTTTCTTGCTGAAAGACTCTATGCACGAGCGGACCGACTAACCAACTAACTAACTAACAGACGGGTATCGCGGTTTATTGAGCTGCTCCCCGCGTGGCCCGTCGAAACGTCTACGAATGTAAACAAGCACATCAATTTCTATATATAGACCCGCCCATTTCAAGCTAAGCTCCGCCCACCCATCTACTCGTGGTGGAAGCAATTTATATAAATTGAATTCTGAATTCCCGGAATCGCAATTTCAAGGTAACTATCCACATATGGCCTAAGTTGTTAAATAGGCCTGTGTTGAAACTAATTTCACTGGGTGCTGTTGCTGCCTACCGCAGCAAAACAGCTCCCAGTCAAGTTAGTTTCAAAATAGTCAACATAATTTTAATTAAATGGTAAATCAACCAAAGACATAAAATCCGTGCACCTGACAAACATGTCAATGTTCATGATGAAGCTAGATACGCCATTATAACTGTGACGTCAGCCTGCATGTGACGTAATTAATTATGGCGCCATATACTTGAGTGACAGCTCGTACCACTTGATTACAATAACATCTGCATACATTTAAAACAGAGAGATTAATAGCGATAAATAGAATCTAAAGAAATAATGGCACTTCCATATCAAATAGGAGGATGCATTTGTATACCTAAATCTCCTTCTGTAACCTTCTGTCCAGTGCTACGCTTTTGATACTTTGAGCGCCACAGTCCCAAAAACTCAATTTCAAGGTAACTATGCGAGTAAGCTGTTGAATATTTTGAAACTAATTTGGCGTATGAGCTGGTTGCTGCCTATGGAATGCAATATAGTTATTAAATTGTAAATTCATCAAAGACATACAATGTACCTTTCCAGTTTTAGCTATGCCCCGCCCATTCCTAGCTAAGCTCCACCCACACGCAGCTCGTGTTGGGATCGATCGATCCTTGAACTCCCTGACTATCAATTTCCAGAAAACTGCATAAATAAGATTTTGAATATTTTGGAACCAATTTGACTGGCTCCTCCTAAAGATATACAATTGGTACAGCAACGCTTAGCCCGTCGCCAATTATTCGTTCCTGACGAACTCATCACCGGCATTCAATGCGTCATTGTTTATGACGTCATCCTGCACGTCACGCAGTTGATTATGACATCATGTAGTTGATGGATAAACTGGAAGGGTCCATTCAGACACTTTCTTGCCGGACTATTTCTACTTTCGTGACGAAGCTACAGTGTTTTGATTCGAACGTCATCTAACAAGTGACACATTTGTCCGTTAATTGAGTAACAGATCGGACCCCGTCATTATATCGACACTAAACCTGTGACACATCGTTTTTCTATGCTAATCACTGGCCGGGCCGGATTATCCATTAGGCACATTAGGCACTGTGCATATGGTGCTTATGAACGTTTCTTTTTGGACGAGGTGTGGGGTGTGGGGTGTGGGGTGTGGGGTGTGGGGTGTGGGGTGTGGGGTTGGGTATGTGGTAGGGCTACATCAGTTATAGTGGGTGGGTGGGGGTGGGGTGGCGGGTGTCTAAGATATTTGAAGAAGATATGGGAAAACAAAGCTATTTGACAGAAGATATGGGAAAACAAAGCTATTTGACGCCCCTGGCCCTATGACTTTGTTTTTCCTTATCTTCCTTGCCAACCTGAAGGTCTATGTTTTTTCTAAATTATGTTTAGAAATGCAGGCCTCTAAGAGCATTTAGATTTCAAAAATTCACTGAGGATTCCCTACGATGAGTCAGCCCACTCAATAGCGTAGTAAGGGTGTGAGGAGAAGTGGTTTGGCGGCGGTTGCGGTTAAATTCTCAACCAGGGACAAAAGTGTAATTATTTATCGGCCAACTGATGATCCGTATTTGTCTGGAATGCGTTCAGCTTTTAAAGTGTGAGGACACCCCACCCCCCCCCCCCCACCCCACCCGCACCCCACCCAGACCCCTTCTGGTTTGACTATTATAATGCGCCCGCCTTATCTTTAACGGGTTCCTAGGGCCTACGCAAGCCTTAATGCAGCCCTGTTCACTGGTGTGATAAACGCGTTATTACATGGATATAGTGAAATCTTTTGAGTATAATAGACCTTTCACAGATTAGCGTATTTTGGGGAAATACCTTCCCAGAATGCATCGCACCTACAACATCTGACTCGTAACCGCGATATCCGCCGGGCAACCAGCATTACTTTACTATTGGAATCAGATACAACGCGCTCTAAACAGTTTATGTGAAGAACTAATTTCATAATAATATTGAAGTCATACATCACTAAAAAGCCACGCCAATTTTCTATACGTTTCTAACTTCGTTTTTATAATTTTGTAAAATTTAATACAGTTGATTGTAATTTTTAAAAGCCTCTATTGTCCACTTGATTTAATGAATCTAGGTATAATGGTGTATTTTATAAACGCAAATAACCCAGTGAAAGATTTACAAAAATATTTAAAAAAAAACTGGATTATTGATTAGGCAATTGAATGCGCTTTCCAATGATGTATGCCGTAAATAATGTACTGATTTTAGTTCATCATAGGACTGGTTTAAATTGCGGTGTATTTTAGTGTAATAGTAACGCAATGCGGGTCAGCTACCTGTTGGCGGAATTACCAGCCAGCAGTTTTGGTCTGATTGTGGATTATGGGGAATCCCGGCGTAATGACGTCAATGTGGGAAATTTGTATTGGATTGGAAGACATTGCTGCCCTCCAATCAAATGGACCAGTTTTAGATATCCCCCCGCCCATCTCTAGCTAAGCTCTACCCACACCACGCTCGTGTTGGGATCGATCGATCTCTGAACTCCCTGATTATCAATTTCCAGAAAACTGTGAAGGAACAGCAACAGCGCCCCGTCAAATTAGTTTCAAAATATTCAATAGAATGTTTATTAAATAGTAAAGACATACAATTCGTACAACGTGTCGGAATACTAAGCTTTAAAGACGGACTATTTCGAATCATTCATGACGTCGTCGTGCTTATGACGTCAGCCTACACGTCATTTAGTTGATCATGACGTCAAATGATGGATGAATAAATTGAAAAGGTGAATTATTTTCCTACATGTTTCTGGGGTTCTTTTTGTTTCTGGAAACACTTTGACTTCTGAGCTGTACTCTATGTTCTCCATATTTCTCTCTTGCAGATGATGATGATGTATTTTTATTTTGGCTATGACGATGTGTCGATTCTCTTTAAGCCATTCGTCGTTACCACTTCCGGAGGTAAGTTCAGCTCATGCCCTTAGTCACAACCTATGGAGAGAGGATACTATTCAAACAATGGCACCACCTCTTTATGGACTAGACACTCTGCCTGACCTATGCAATGTAATAAATTAATAATGTATTGGTGGAAAAATTTAGCAAACCTCAAATTTAGCTCAGCCAATGGAGGAATATGGCTATGGTTGTAGCTATGCCCCGCCCATCTTTAGCTAAGCTTCACCCACACCTCGCCCGTGTTGGGTTCGTTCGATCCATGCACTCTCTGAATCTCAATTTGCAAAAATCTAATATTTTGAAACTAATTTGACTGGTTGCTGTTGCTGTATGACAGCAACAGCGCCCAGTTAAATTAGTTTCAAAATATTCAACAGAATGTTTAGTAAATAGTAAAGACATACAATTCGTACAACAACGCGCTTAGTCCGTCTTCAATTATGCGTTGGTGGCGTACATATCTACATCATTCATGACGTCATTGATTATGACGTCATCCTACACGACGCGT
>CM067365.1:79397260-79437260 GCA_034401795.1 Chaetoderma sp. LZ-2023a
TTACGTGATAGATTGCCCATTAAGAATTAATCTCCCATGAGTTCCCAGTATCAGAAAAAGACGAGTCCAGACAAGCAATCTGTCAATAATCATTACGCTATGCATTAACCGTGTCAATCATTACGCTAGCCAGCCCCTTAAGAAAAGGCTTAGTCAACACATTCATGCAATCAGACAAAACACAGATTCTAGAATCACATGACACTTCAATGCACCACGTCACTCAGCTAAGGACCTTAGCATAAGACCTATAGAAAAGATATACGATACAAAACACTCAAAACAACTGAGGCTGAATAAGGAACAATATTGGATAAAAGTGTTGAAAACAACACACCCATATGGCATTAACAAAAAAGCATGAAACCTTAGCAATATCACACAATTCTGATTGGCAGGCATGCGTCACACTAGTGTAAATGTCTGGATCAGCCTAAGATACAGACATGCTCGTACACATAATAATAATAATAATAATAATAATAATAATAATAATAATAATAATAATAATAATAATAGTCATCATCATCATCATCATCACCACCACCACCACCACCACCACCATCATCATCATCGTCAGCATCACCACCACCACTGATTGGCAGGCATGCGCCTACCTGGTGTAAATGCCTGGATCCGCCAAACTCCCTCATGCGCACACAAACACACATTCTGGCAATAACACTACTCATTCTTTCTCCCACACAACAGAAGAGGTTTGACAGGTAAAAAGACGAGTCCAGACAAGCAATCTGTGGAGATAGGGACGCTTTTTTCAACACCTTTTTCTTTGAAGGGAAACTGACACAAAAGACGGTGGAGATCAAAAGAAAAAGGTGTTAAAATAACAAATGAGAGAACAAAGGAAAGAACAAAAGAAAAAGGTGTGAAAAAGCGTCCCTATCACAGATCCTCTCCTCCGCATTCGTGCGTACGCGCGTGCGTGCGTGCGTGCGTGCGTGCGTGCGTGCGTGCGTGCGTGCGTGCGTGCGTGCGTGCGTGCGCGTGCGCATGTGCACGCATGCATATGTTCGCTCGTGCGTGCGTTCGTGCGTGCGTGCGTGCGTGTGTGTGTGTGTGTGTGTGTGTGTGTGTGGGTGTGTGTGTGCGTGCGTGCGTGTGTGTGTGTGTGCGCGCATGTTCGTGCGCGCGCGCGCGCGTGTGTGTGTGTGTGTGCGTGCGTGCGTGCGTGCACGTATGTGTTCTCTGCTTCCCCGTCATTAAACGTTAAATGCTATTGTTGTAAATGTTCAGGGGAGATAATTATGCTTGAATTTTGAAATGTTTCATGAGTAGGTTGTCTCGCTTGGCGCTAACATGCATGTCTTGCCTGAGTTATAAGGGGAATTTTATAATTTTAAATGGGGTCTTGTTGAACGGGGTAGATGTACAGATGGAATAAATATGGGAAGAGGAATTGTAAAATAATACTAAAATGGGGGGAGGGGGCGTTGGGATGGGCTTTGGCTAAGAAGTGGGTCGGTGAATGTATAAAGTTTATAATATTTTGTATATAAATATTGGGTGCAGTTTGGTAATTGGGAAAGGAAAGTGTTTATCTTTAACTATGGGAAGGAGACTTGTACAGCTATCACAATGGGGTCGGGAGGGTTTTGGAAAGAGGGATGGGGAAGTGTATCGTTATTTATCTTTTTCATTTTCACTGCTGGAATATTACTACATAATAAGGCATATCATTTTTAATTATTATTTGTTAGTATTGTAGATGTATTTATTACGTATTTTACAGTAAAATGAAAAGATATAAAGAGAACTAGGAAAGATGATGATATGTACACCCATGTGCAGCCGGTGTAAGCTCTGACCCAGGGGATGCCAATGTGGACCCCTGGTCTGTGTAAGACTGCCACCACGGTTTCCGTGAGATCGTGATGTCCTGGATTGGTAACTAGACGCATTTTAAATTAATATGAATTAACTTCAGTTAGAATCTATGCTGAATCATAGGCCATTGTGACCTGAATTTATAATAATCAATAAATATAATAATTGATACGTGTCTGTGTAAGGATTGTAAGATAATTGTGTTGGTGTGTCTGGTAGGGGTGGGGGGTGGGGGTTTATATGTAGTGCAAATATGTGCGTGCATAGATGGGTGTGTTGTGCGTGCGTGCGTGCATGCGTGCTGGACTAGGTGCAGGTGGATGTGGCTTTAGAGCCGTGCGGCTGGGTGACTGGGTGACTGGGTAGCATTTGATGTGTGTCTTAATGGGCAATATAATGTAATGGAGCGTGTTGGAATCATATGGATATCTCTTGCAAATAAGTTCGCTTGTTGCATACGCAGGTGGTCGTTAGACCACATTTTCTCTGGTCTTAGGGTATTTTATGCAATAGGAGAACAGTTTTATAGACAGCCATTAGGTGTGTAACTTTTGAGCAGTCTTTTGGTCTCTAGTCTGGGGCTTTTCCAGGCACCACATATATGGCTGCAGGTTTTGTTTACTAGTGTTTTTGTACTAGATTCATAAAGTACCTCTGATTTCCTAAAAAAACCAAAAAAACGAGTATGAGCCAGACGCTTTAAAAGGTTTACAAAATAGTCTGGACCGGATTTTATTAGGGAACCATTATGATTGCAGCATACAAATAAAGAAATGCGCTATCATCGATAATAACCCGTTATTCCATTCCGTAAATATTAGCGGCGGTACGATCAATATAACTGTAAATATTGGAAACAGTAGACACTCATAATATCTAGCCTACGTTTCCTGATGAAGAAAGTTCAGAATACATTCAGAATATTATATGATTATAAGATATAAAAAAATAAAGAAAGAAAATGATGATACAAAATAGAAATACATTCTGTAAGTTCCTTGTCTGTACATGGATGTATAACTTTGTACATATTGTATAAAATTTTTTTTTATATATATATATATGTTAATGAGGGCCTCTGCTAGATCAGGCCGTGTACTTGACGTGTTACCATCAATAAATAACGAGTATTATTATTATTATTATTATTATTATTATTATTATTATTATTATTATTAAGTTCATTGTATTTCTGAGATTAAAGTAAATTTCTGTTGATTTTTCGTGTTTCTTTGCTGATAATTGTAATAGTTGCATAAAAAATAGATCATTTTACATTGTTGAGTCCAATATGGATTGTTATTGTACTCGTCCACGTTGTGTTGAGTGTGTGTGGGGGGGGGGGGGGGGCGTGTGGTGTGAAAGAGAGGGAGAGATTTGTAACACGTGCGGGGCCGGGGTATGTGGGTGTGTGGATAGCTCTTGATACCAGACCCCATTCACGCCATATCTAGTCTAGTTTACTTTCAGTCTATTATTTGTAACTTCCCCCAGAATGTCGCAACACGTATATCACATATAACGTAAAGGTAGTGACTATTTTGAAACTAATCTGAGTAGAAGCTGCTGCTGCCTAAAGCAGCAACAGCTTCCAGTCAAATTAGGTTAAGTATAATTAACAGCTTACATGTATTGCCGCTTTGAAAATAAATAAATAGGCATATGCCCCGATTATTGCTTGACTGAAAGAATTGATATAGGCGATATTAAATCATGCGCAATGGTGTCCATCTGGGTATATACAAGTTAATAAAAGTGTGGGTTTAGCCTCAGTCCTCCACCCAGACCCTTGTGTCAACTTATCCCTGTAATGGGAAAAATACACATAAACGGCATATGCCGTGGTCTGCCAGAATGTTCATTTGCAGGTCAAAAGAAGACTATTTTTGAAATTTTACTACTGAAATGACTGACTTGGTAACAGAGCCAAACTTTCCCGTTGTATATACGTAAGAACAGTCTTCTCTTGGCCTTCAAATGGACACTGACTAAATAAATGTTTGACTGTTCTTAAGAGCTACCTCTTTGATGGTCAACAACGGCTACTGCAGTGGTCTTGAAGACGGAAAGCTATTTTTGCAAATTTCTGTGGCACTTTTACAAAACTATTATACCTGTGTCCTGCAAAAATAACGATTTCTTGAACAATCTTGACCATGAAAGGGTTAAATGATATTTATAACATTTTAGCGATTTGCCGCGCGGCTGACATGACATGTGACAAAGGATCGCATAGACATTATTATTAATAATAAATATTTTATTAGTATGTGAACAGTGAAACCCAACTTAATACTAATATCAATGGGCCCACCCTCCTGACATATTGTGTCAACTGTGAGTAGTATTCAACCACCCACTACTAGTCATAGACAGTCAAATAGCAGGCAATACTAGCAATGCTAGCCACATCCTCCAAGCGGATGATGATGATGATGATGATGATGATGATGATGATGATGATGATGAGGAGGAGGAGGAGGAGGAGGAGAAGAAGAAGAAGGAGAAGGAGGACGACGACGAAAACGAGGAGGAAGAGGTGGTCTAGTATTGGTGTTGTTGTTGGTGGTGGCGGCAACGGCGGCGATAGCGACGGCGGCCGTGGTGGTGGTGGTGGTGGTGGTGGTGGTGGTGGTGGTGGTGGTGGTGGCGGTGGTGGTGGTGGTGGTGGTGGTGGTGCTGGTGGTGGTGCTGGTGGTGGTTATATGATTAAACGCACTGGCTCAGGATCTCCCAAGGTTGGGAGATATTTTTTATTTATTTTATTGTCTGAGATTTGTTATGTTTGTTTGATAGAGGCGGTATGGCCTATAAAATATGAATAATATATATCATTCATTCTGAAGGTTTTTGAAGAGTTAATTTCGAATTAACCAAGATGTCACGTAGATTGGAGTTTTTCTTAAAGGCTATCACTGGACGCAAATTGAGAGGTTTTTTCATTTTATCCTGCAATTTATGATATTCATCTTTCAAAATTTCTGAAATTTCAACATTTTTTCGATTGTATGTTAAACTGAATGGAATAATTTCACGTTGATCAGCAAGACCAGGGTCCACGTTTATGCCACTCGGCCATTTTGTTTTCAGTTGCTTAATCCAAAATGATTCTCGAAGTTTTCTTTGTTTATCAGTTTCTTCGGCCGTAGCAGAAAGAGGCAGTTGCTCAATAGGCATAATTTCAAAGTGTCTATCGACAGAATGACCAGGAAGATTGAAATGTTGAGCTACGTTGGTGTCCTCGTCGTGTCTAATATCGCAAAGGTGTCTAGTTGCTCGCCATCTGAAAGGGCATTTTGTTTCACCGACATACTGCTTTTGGCATAATTTGCAAGATATTAAATAGATAACATTTTTAGAATCGCAATCTAAATTAGACTGAAGTTGGAATTTGCTTTTGTTCTGATAACTGACAAATGTTGTCTGATTAGGTAGATAGAGGTCTAATTTACACCTCTTCTTTCCACATTTCTGAGATTGTCCTACGCCTATAATCGGACGATTGTGACGAATTTTCGTAGGCTTTTGATCGGCAGCCTTATCAGTAATAGTTTCCAAATCATGTAAAGTTTCGGATTTTATTTTGCGCAAAAATCGTGTTGAATATCCCCTCGGTTTGAGGGCTTTAAATAAGGTGGAACACGCAGATTCAAAATTCATTCTATCACTAGAATTTCGGTGAAACCGGATAATCTGTGATTTGATAATACCTTTAAAAGTATGAGGTGGATGGAAAGATTTCTTATGCAGTAGTTGATGGGAATCGGTGGGCTTAAAGAATACTTTGTAATCAAGAAGCCCACTCGTGTTATAATTTACACCTTTATAGAGAGTAACGTCCAAAAAGTCTACGGACGACTGGTCAATGTTGGCTTTAAGTTTGATGTTAGGATCGTGATTGTTCAAAATAGTGAAAAATTCATCAAACTCTTCCCTCGAATGATTCCAGATCATAAAAATATCATCGAGGTAACGGCGGTAAAATAAGGGCTGCTTAGGACATTTGTTAAGCGCATCTTCTTCCCACTCAGCTACATAGATGTTGGCAAAACTAGGACTAAAACGTTTACCCATAGCGCATCCACAGATTTGTTGGTGGATTTCGCCAGCGAATTCGAAATCATTGCCCTTTAAACTCAGCTCCAGGAGAGCTAATATTTCGCTAGTGGGCCTATTGTTATCGGGATATTTATCAAATGCTCTGCGAACAGAAGACAAACCCCTTTCGATGTCAATGTTTGTGTACATAGCATCGATGTCGAGGGTTATCAAGAGTGAGTTTGGAGGAACAGAAATTTTGGAGACCTCGGATAGGAAATCCTCAGTGTTGTTCAAAAAGCTGAAATGTCTATTCGCAATTGGTTGTAGGTGGTAATCAATAATTTCACTAATTCGATAAGATTCAGAGCCGCAATCAGAGATAATAGGTCGACCCGGTGGTATCATAGGGTCGGACCATGACTCAATAGGTTTATGAATTTTTGGCAAAAGGTAAAACGTACGTGGATTTGAATCTCGTTTAGCAGTAAGTTATTTAAACTGCTTTTTCGTTATGGCCTTTTTGTCAGCCATTTCTTGAAGGATTCCATTAAATTTATCACAATTATTTTGCCAGAGTGGTTCGTCTAATTTGCGGTAGTGTTTCAGATTACTGAGTTGCCGATGTGCTTCACGAATATAATTATCCTTACGCATTAATACAGTAGCAGATCCCTTGTCAGCAGGCTTTATAACGATGTCATTGTTTTTACGCAAACCTGTTAAGGCTAAACGTTCTTGATATGACAAATTTTGATGATTTTTAGGAAATTCTAAATTTTCAACACGCTCCTTGATCGCTTTTATACTATCAAGGATCGCAGGGTCAACCAACTTCGAGTTAGGTGCCCAGCCAGTTTTTTCAACAAAAGGTAGAAAGTTGTTTTTCTTGGAATTTCGAAAAAAGTCTGCTAATTTTACACGGTGAGAAAATTCTTCAATTTCCCATAAGCCATTATCTAAAAGAGCATCTATGTCGACTTTGGGCCGTGGTGTTGGTACATATGTTAGACCAAGATTTAGCAACGATCTTTCTGCTTCAGACAATGTAGAACCAGTTAGGTTAATGATATTACCACCCAGGCCAATTTCTGGGTGGTTAGTACCCTGAACCGTAGTTAGTTTAAATTAAGGTGTGATAACCAACTATTATACATCCTATTTGCAGTGCACTCCGTCCAGTGGATGTTGTCCTCAACCACCTGAAATTCAGACACGGGGAGGCTGGGCAGGATAGGGACCTTGGCCCTTAAGGCCTCTACACGGCTGTTAACGAATTGTATGTTTCGTTTCTGGGTTGTAGTCAGGTGCTTCGAATAATTTAGTTTGGCAAAGTGAACTTTAGCCTTTGGAAATTTTGAACGCATGGTACTAAACAGATTCTCAATTCCTTGGGAGGTGTCATGCTGAAGTTCGTCCTTATCATTAATTCCGATGTTAAGGATGATACGCTGAGGTTGGGGCATAGCTAAGATAATTGTAATAGGTGCATAAAAAATAGATCATTTTACATTGTTGAGTCCAATATTGATTGTTATTGTACTCGTCCACGTTGTGTTGAGTGTGTGTGGGGTGGGGGGGGGGCGTGTGGTGTGAAAGAGAGGGAGAGATTTGTAACACGTGCGGGGCCGGGGTATGTGGGTGTGTGGATAGCTCTTGATACCAGACCCCATTCACGCCATATCTAGTCTAGTTTACTTTCAGTCTATTATTTGTAACTTCCCCCAGAATGTCGCAACACGTATATCACATAACGTAAAGGTAGTGACTATTTTGAAACTAATTTGAGTAGAAGCTGCTGCTGCCTAAAGCAGCAACAGCTTCCAGTCAAATTAGGTTAAGTATAATTAACAGCTTACATGTATTGCCGCTTTGAAAATAAATAAATAGGCATATGCCCCGATTATTGCTTGACTGAAAGAATTGATATAGGCGATATTAAATCATGCGCAATGGTGTCCATCTGGGTATATACAAGTTAATAAAAGTGTGGGTTTAGCCTCAGCCCTCCACCCAGACCCTTGTGTCAACTTATCCCTGTAATGGGAAAAATACACATAAACGGCATATGCCGTGGTCTGCCAGAATGTTCATTTGCAGGTCAAAAGAAGACTATTTTTGAAATTTTACTACTGAAATGACTGACTTGGTAACAGAGCCAAACTTTCCCGTTGTATATACGTAAGAATAGTCTTCTCTTGGCCTTCAAATGGACACTGACTAAATAAATGTTTGAATGTTCTTAAGAGCTACCTCTTTGATGGTCAACAACGGCGTCTGCAGTGGACTTGAAGACGGAAAGCTATTTTTGCAAATTTCTGTGGCACTTTTACAAAACTATTATACCTGTGTCCTGCAAAAATAACGATTTCTTGAACAATCTTGACCATGAAAGGGTTAAATGATATTTATAACATTTTAGCGATTTGCCGCGCGGCTGACATGACATGTGACAAAGGATCGCATAGACATTATTATTAATAATAAATATTTTATTAGTATGTGAACAGTGAAACCCAACTTAATACTAATATCAATGGGCCCACCCTCCTGACATATTGTGTCAACTGTGAGTAGTATTCAACCACCCACTACTAGTCATAGACAGTCAAATAGCAGGCAATACTAGCAATGCTAGCCACATCCTCCAAGCGGATGATGATGATGATGATGATGAGGAGGAGGAGGAGGAGGAGAAGAAGAAGAAGGAGGAGAAGGAGGACGACGACGAAAACGAGGAGGAAGAGGTGGTCTAGTATTGGTGTTGTTGTTGGTGGTGGCGGCAACGGCGGCGATAGCGACGGCGCCCGTGGTGGTGGTGATAGTGGTGGTGGTGGCGGTGGCGGTGGCGGTGGCGGTGGTGGTGGCGGTGGCGGTGGTGGTGGTGGTGGTGGTGGTGGTGATAGTGGTGGTGGTGGCGGTGGCGGCGCCCGTGGTGGTGGTGGTGGTGGTGGCGGTGGCGGTGGCGGTGGCGGTGGCGGTGGCGGTGGTGGCGGTGGTGGCGGTGGTGGTGGTGGCGGTGGCGGTGGTGGTGGCGGCCTATGACGGTACACGCAAATAAATATTAGTGAACAGTTTAACCCTGTACCATTCTAACTGGTCAAATCGGCTTCTGCAGTGGTCGTGAGAGATGCGCATTTGAAGAGCACAAGGAGAAAATTTGAGACAATCTACAACTGAAATATCTGATGGATAGTTGATGCAGTTATTCCAGTGGAATATTCTAAAAAATAATCTGATCCCGATCTGCAAATGAACATTTTATTTGAGAAGAGTAAAATATTCTTGAACAATCCGAGAGTTAAGGTGTTAACTGCTCGTGTAGCCGTTATTATGACTAATATATTATTAATTAATGTGTGTGTATGTGCGTGCGTGCGTGCGTGCGTGCGTGCGTGCGTGCGTGCGTGCGTGTGTCGTTATTATGACTAATATATTATTAATTAATATGTGTGTAGTGATGTAAGATATTTAGTTTCTTCCGCTCCTGCAGATGACTTCCAAAACTAAGGAAAGCTACTGTTGAATATTTTGAACATAATTGGATTGAACGACTGTCCTGCCTAAGTCAGCAATGTCTTCTAGTCCAATTGTGTTCAAAACATTCAACAGCACACTTCTTACTAAATGTTTACGTTTTTGTTCTGGAACCATTCTAAGTTATTTCTGAGCTGTACTGTATCTATCATAATCGCCAGCTCGGGATAACTATATAAGTATATCAAATTATGCATATCCTTGCAGTTTTTGTCATTGTAAATACGCTAGGAATCCTGTCACAGAATACCACAACACAGCCACAGTGCTGATTATTTTGAAACAAATCTGACTAGAAGCTGTTGCTGTCTAACGATTTTAGGAATAATCAACAGCTTGATGTATGGTCGATTTGAAAATGGAAAAAGTATGCCTAGACATGTGCTGCATTTTTGTACCAGTGTGATAAGGGTTAATATAAGCTATATTATATCAGTCAGCACACCCCCCCCACCACCCCCCCTACCCCACCCCTTGCAACGAGTTAATAGGTGCAGCCGCCCCCACCCTTTTGTATCAAGGTTAATATAAGCTATATTATATCATCAGCAAAGAAGAGTTAATAACAGTGTCAGATGCAGTCACCACCCCCCACCCCACCCCACCCCACCCATTGTATCGAGTTAATAGGTGTAGCCAGACCCCCCCCCCCCCGCCCCTCACCCCTTATATCAACTTAACTCTTTAACCCCTCCTATGTGAACATCGCTTCAAATCGCTCAAAATGCTACTTCCATAAAGTAACACTTCAATTACCCAGGCGAAAAGAATACTATGTTTAATATACCACTGACATTTATAAAGAAAGCCGCTTTTGGTTGGAGTACAAATGGATATTTCTCAGGACAATTGCACTTTTAGCCGACTTGACTGTTATTTAATGGGTTAATGTGCAGAGCAATAACAAGATTTTACTTTGTCATTGTGCATTTTCTGGTCAAGATAGGACTCTTTTATTTAAATCTTACCTCAGGAATGACTGGCTCGACAACCGAACCAGTCATTCCAGTGGTAAATTTCCAAATATGTCTTATGTTGGCCTGCAAATTGCCATTCCCCAAGACTACTGTAGATTCCGTTTTTGGCCTACATAGCATTAATTTGTTAAGTTGACCCAAGAGGGTTAATAGTTAAGCCGGTCAAAACGGCATTTTCAGTTGTCTGCAGGAATGTCGATTTCTAGGCCAAGATAATAGTTGTGAAAATTTACCACTGTGATAAGTAACTCTGTAACATAGCTAGTCATTCCAGTGCTAAATCCAGATGTTTCACGGATGACTGGGCAGTGGAATGATAGCAGTTGTTGAGGGGGGAAATTAAGTCTTCGAGGTGCTTCCCCGAAGGGTTGCGTAGTCAATTACAAATAAAATCCGTCTCACAGATATAGCACTCCAGCGGTGGGCTTGATAAATGGCCGGTTGCAAACCAAATTTCAAATTCTCTTTATTTCTTTCAGGCTATGCAATGGCATATGCAGGAGAATCTTCTTACATCATATAGTAGCACTGAAGTAATACTGTATATAATTAGTATGCTATGTGCATTTGACGTTAATAATTGTTCTTTTAATACAGTGATTGGACTTCAGACAGTAGATAGAACATTAAAAGATTAATCCCCTTCATCTCAATCACAGAAACTGGCATTTGTGGGTTGACCTTGAGCTACATCTCAACAGTATCTCTTTCAATCCACTTGGTGTTATTTTCAACTCGATACGAGTAGGTTCAAACTTTAAGCGTAAATCCTCAAATTAAGCTTGAGTCTGACCAGATGTGGTTTCTCACATCCATTGGGTCCCAACTCGGCTAAAACAAATTGATTTAAATCAGCTTTTGCTAAAGTGCTTGGAGGATTTAGGTCGAAACGATGGCAGCCTTAAGAATATCAACCTGAGCTATTTCCACAAACACTCTAGTCCGTGTTTGTACAAAACCATCAATGATTTCGTCCATATTTGATTTTAGTGGCGCAAGGGAGCTGACTATAATGGGACCATTAATAAAGTGTAAGTGAATTATCAGCTTGCGTAGAATTTCTTGGCACCAGATCTGAAGGCAGTTACAAGTAAATCAAACCATGATCCTTTCGTCTATCTGTTTGCACGTAGGCCGTCCCGCAAGCATATACGGTCACATGACAAGCATTTGATTGCAGATTCATTTCTACGGCCTCGTTTCCTATTTATCACATGAATACAGGACTTGGACTATAATACATAATCAAATGAAATTATTGGTCTGTGGTTTCCTTAAATGGAATTTGTGCAAAGAATTGATTTAATGGTACAACACTATCATCTATTTCATGTTGAAAGACTTTGATCTCAGCTGATGAATAGGATGATCCAGAAATCTTGTCTCTGCTTCTGTGATGTGTATGTCTAGCTAAGTCACAACCCGGTATCTCGATGTACAGGAATACCAAGTTTGGTCTTAATGGCTTCAGTGATGTCTTGAGCTTTTGCACGTCATGAGATATGATGTCAAAAGGTTCACGAGATGGAATTGTTTCTTGACAAAACGCTGACTTATGTCTGGTAGGTCGTTAATCCGTACACAGCAATACAGCAGAATGTGTTGAGTAACAGCTATGATAAGGCATCCTGCTTAGAGGTGTTAACCGTAGCGCCACGTCTAACCAAATATTCAATACGGAATTCTGGTTCATGAAATTCCTAAAAGTGGCAAGCTCTGGGAGATGCTAAGAGAACTGCCTCATTAGCTTCAAAATTCGTAGGGTTCGATACAGTAAGTGAAGCGCTAATCTATAGTGTACAGGAAGAAGTATAAAATAATAATAAATTAATTTTAAATTAACTTGCTTTGGATAAGTAAGATAATAAATAATTTTAATTTGAACTCGTTATGTTGAGCTCGAAACATATTTACTAGATTGATATAAGAATACATTATTATTATTATTATTATTATTATTATTATTATTATTATTATTATTATTATTATTATTATTCACTGGCGTTATTGCAAACTGGTTGCTTCATGCATATATTTGTGCTTGTAGTATATTTAACTATAAGCAGCACGTGATACAAGTTAAGCCGATTATAGCATTGAAATCGAGCTTATCACAAAGGCATCGCTACTTAGAATCAATATGAATAGAACCATTGGTTAACCATGTTCATTCAATAGACCTGCCCACCGTATCCACACATCATATGACGTCATAATCAAATACGTGATGTGTAGAATGACATCATAGTGAATGATGCCATTATGACGCGACGAATGACGTAGATAAGTACGTCACGAACACATATTTGAAGATGGAATATGCGTTGTTGTACGAATTGTATGTCTTTGCTATTTAATAAATCGTCTGTTGAATATTTTGAAACTAATTTGACTGGACACTGTATCTGCCATAGACAGCAACAACACACAGTCAAATTAGTTACAAAATATTCAACAGCTTACCTGTATAGTTTTCAGGAAATTGATTGTTAAGGCATTCGGGTATCGATCAATCCCAACACGGCGAAGTGTGGGTGGAGCTTAGCTTAGGTAGGCGGGGCATAGCTAAGACTGGAAAGTTTCATTACTTAAATTACAAGATGTAAATAGTGATGCTATAATCAGTAACTTTGAAAACTGATGTGAGGATAAACTAATTACCAATTATTTGCAACGAATCCTCCTCAAATCATATACAAATATTAATCCAATATCAAATATTTTAAATTATCAAACCTAACAATTTTGAATTAAACTGTTAAATAATGTGTTTATTCCAGCATGCTTTGACCACGGTGATATAACATAACCGGCGTTATGAATGTAGGTCGTTTGCGGTAGCGTGAAATGAGAAGCGTTGAATTAATGAATATAGTATATCAATCGTAAACGCCGCGTTGGGTGGATGTGGGGGGAGTTGCAAACAATAAACACTTTCAATAATAATAACAATAATTAATTCAATTGCTGAAATGAAACAGTTTGCTAAATTAGTACGTTCTCGGTGTCATCAAAATCTTACAAGCTTCAGTAGTCATCTAATTATAACGCAGGCTTATAAATTAGCATGTAAACCAGACTAATTTATAAATTTACTAGTTTGACCGAAGTCACTATTGCATAGTAATGGCCAACGTAAACTAGAGGATTAGTTTGAACCAGTCCCCATATCATAGTAAAGCTGAGTTATCTGTGTCGAATATGACAAAATTAGATCAAAGGTCACTTCAAGGTCAAGACCTATAAGGTGTTATTCGCAATAGAAAATCAGGTCTATGGGTTATAGGAACTCACGAAGTCTATGATGGTCGGGCAGGTAGATTACTACTGGTATTTGTTTGACCTGTATAACCTCAAAACTTTATCAATGATAGGTACCAAGTTTAATGGTAGTCAAATCATAAGTCTGAAAATAACATAAAGTGCCGGTAATTAAATGGCTCGAATAATAACGTCATTGGATCAGAGGTGTCTCTGTGGAATTTAGAGCATCAGGACACCAGGACGAATGGAGCGAAACAGATTTCAAAATAATGTAACTGATTCTGGGTCTAACGACAGAAGATTGAAAACATAGAACCAATTGAGTATGGTTATTTCGGGAACTTAACTAAATTATTATGCTGGTACAATGATAAGCGGTGGTGCTAATATTTCAGACTTGAACTGGAAGCTCAGTGTCTTTGCTGTTTGGTCAGATTTGATTAATGATATCGGCAATCAAATTATGAACAAAATTCAGATACGTATGGCTTTGTCAAAGTTGGACTTTGCTCAATTACCACCAAAGATCCTCGTCAAACAACCATAATAATCTTGTTGATCTATTTAATTCCTTTGAAGTCATAATGGGAAAATTTGGAAGCAATTAACATGGTCTATTTCAATTCAGACTCTAGTAAGTACGATTCAACAACTCCAGTCTTTTTGTTTAAAAGCTAGGAAGTGTTTAAGCATCTTTACCAGAATAGGAAAATCAGTAGATCCAAGGATACACGACTATAATGTTGAGAAATTCGCCTGTATGTGATAGAGAAAACCTGTAAATAAAGTCGTGAATATGTAAAAGAATTTAATCAGGCATTCAGTACATAAGGATGAATATGATGATTTAATGAGATGAGGTAAACATTAAAATGATGTGGAATGAAAGGTCAGTTAAGCTGACTGTCTTTTAAGGTACTGCTTATATATTGCACTACACGCTCAATGCCGTGCTCATCTTCTTGAACAAAGATAGTACCCACTGCATAACCGGATGCACCGGTGTAGAGCTTATAAGGTGTGTTAAGACAATGCCACTACCAGGAATTTCTATAAATTGTAAAAGGCTTTTAGATGTTCAGATCCCCAATGAAATCGACAGTGTTTCTTGGTGAGATCTACTAATAAGTTCTTACAATGTTTGCATGGTTCTTAATGCAGTATCTGTAGTATCCTGTTACACCACAGGAAGACTTCATCCATTGTTGTTTGGAAGACGGCTCCTGAGTTGCAAAAAACAAAGAGCATGCAGGTCTCCTTGAAGAGGGTTTCAGAGCAAACAAAGGAAGTTTTTTCAACATCTTTTTCATCCATTGGAATTTGCCAATATCCAGACTTAAGATCCATTTTTGAAAATAGGAAAGCGCCTTTCATAGAGTCAAAGATGTTGGAAATAAGTGGTAATGGGTAAGCGTCTTTGTGACATACTTCGTTCATCTTTCTATAATTGACACAAAATCTTGCGCTACCATCTTTCTTGCAGACAAGTATGATGGGAGAAGGCAAATGAGAAGAAGAACGACGAGTTACCCCAGCTTTCAACGTATAAGCTTTTGCAAGCGGAGTCCGATAAGCACGTTGTCTTATCAGTGACATTTGGATTCTTGCCACATTTCTCTGTGTTACGGGTACCAAAGACGTTATAGATTACAGGATAGCTAGTCGTTTCAGAAATACTATGGATACCATTATCATTATCACATTTTTGAAATGTCTCTTAAAATTTTTAACTATGACCATACCATATCACGATGCCGTTTCCCTAATCCAGCTTGGCTTTCCCGAGGGCATCGGCTCTGATGAGACCCTCGTGTTGTACATCGGACACCACTACCGCTGGTTCTGTCATTGCGTTGAGAAACTTGACTTGAGTATGTCCTAACACTTTTCCTGGAGTTCCATTCACAACTAACAATGTGTCGCAAGGGGTCGCTCTCCCAAAGCAACCTTCCAGGCATCACTCCAGATTAAAGATATTGATGCGCGGGTGTTTCACGAGACAAGTAATAAGATGGCTACGGAGCTGTAATTTATGTGGTCATGTAACAGAAAGGACTAGCCAACCGGGAACCAGTAAAACACCTCCACGGGCTACGCTACGTTTGCCGCTATGTGTGGCTATACACACTGCACGCATGAAGGCAAGAATGTCTAGGACACGATTTGCCCCTCTGCACATGCGTCTGGCCACTGGGCGTACCCCGTAATGGACAGGTTTCTTTCATGGGTTAAGACACAGTCATGTATGTATGATGCCGATGATTGAGTGGACACCTTTAGGTTGTTCATCGTACATGTAATCTGTACACGACATTCTCCTAGAAACAATGGCCATTATCACCAAAGTCTCCGGGAATGTTTGGTACAATTGGAAAGCCTGAAATTTTTGCTTCTTCACGATGATAACCGCGGATGCATTAAAAAAAGAAAGCGACCACCGCACAATATTTGAATAACGCATACCTCAGAAAATCAGAAAAGATACTCAAATCAAAGAATACAACCTCTCCATTAAGCTGGTGACTCCTGCTGGTCGATGCTAGGCTGGTGCTCCCGTGCTGACGATCACCGATTGGTCGGAGATCTTATCTTTAGGCTGATCATTGATCTTATCTAGAGGCCGACCATTCATTAATAATAATGAGATGCAGAGCAAAGAGTATAAAAGGGCTCGTTCTGAAACAAATATTGCCAAACAGAGAGACACAAGCTAATGCACAAACCGACGTCACAAGAATTCACAAGAATTCAACAGAAACCATAAAGGCCAGGCGTGAGTCTAGACCCTAGCATTGGGAACTAGCATATAAACGCCTTAAATATTACAACACACACACAAATATTGCCGCGTTGTCCGACAAGGTTATTTGCTGACGACTCGCCAATGAACCCGGTCAACAGTATTTGTTCCCGCTACACTTGCTCATTACTACCTGCCTGTGAAAACTCCGGAACCTCTGATATCAACCGCTCGGTGGGGGGGGGGGGGGGTACGACATTTATATAGTCGTCAGCGCGGGAACCTTCCATTTTTAACGGCTGCTAAGACGAAACAGTGGGCAACTATCATCCAAAATTATACCACCTTCAGAATTCTCCCGCCACTTTTTGTGTTGCTCACGATCTTGTGAATGGAATACCCGCGTTGTATCCTGGTATGGAGTAGAAGCTGACATTCCTCCTAAGATTTACAATATACATTGGCTATAACTGGTTGGGCCAACGTTGGTCCAACAACCATAAGCGAACTGTAATTTTGACACGGTTATGCCAACGCCGCTCAAATGCATGTATATAGCATTTATAGTATACATTGGTTATAACTGGTTGGGCTAACGTTGACCCAGCAACTCTAACCCATCTTTTACTTTGAATCTGTTATGCCAATGTTGGCCCAACACTTGGTTGCCAATGGCGACGGTGACAACCAGTTGCCAAAGTTGGCCCAATGCCCAATAGGCAACGACGACCATGCCAACCAAATACCAACGTTGGCCCAGCGGAACAGCGTGCGAACAAATGTTCTATTGTCTTTTCCTCAGGTCTGCATGGACAACATCGTGTATGACAGCATCAAATAGAGCATGCAATTCCAAGTATCCAAACCATAGTTGTCTGTGTGGCATGCGCAATGCCACATGTTCAATCCAATGAGGATGGAAGTTTCCATGTTGTTTTTAGTCATTTTGACTTTAGGCTTACAACTCTTGATAGTTTCATAATGCGGAAAAGGCCATGTTTGGGTGGAGGTGGCCAAATCTACGGGCGGACATAGACAAATATCGAAACGATACAGAAGCCTAGATTGCATGCGGAGGTTTAACGCGGAGGTTTTCCGAGAGTAGACATTTTGCAAATTTACCACTGGAATGACTGGATCGAAAACTGAGCCAGTCATTCCATTGGTAAAATTTCTAAAATAGAGAGAAACATGAGAAGAATATTTTGAAAATGTCTTACTGGACCAAATGGCTGGCTTGTAAACCGAGCCAGTCATTACAGTGGTACATTTTCAACAATAACCTACTCTCGGCAAACCTCAGCGGCAAACCTCAGCGGCAAACTTCCGCACACAATCCATGCTTCTCTATATTTTCGATATTTACAATATCAGTTGAACATATGTGTTCGCCATAGGTGGAGGAAGGTGTCAGTAGATAGGAGGCGGGTCGCGCCACAGTTCAACAGGAGGAGAGGGGGCGGCCGTGGAGAAGGATCAGGAGAAAGAGGGAGGAGATGGAGGAGGAGGAGGAGCAGGGGTGGGTGGTGGAGAGTATGAGGATTTGGTGGGGAATCCTCAAAGAACTTTTTTTTTACCCTATATATGACGTCAGAAGGTGTTTCCCAATGACTTATTTCTGGTACCAATATATGACCTAAGGAGAAAAAAGAGGGAATTCATATTGTCAATATTTTCAACTTATGTAATTAGTGTTGCTTCTGACGCCCAGCCCCACCATGCTAAGGGCGGGGGTGGGGGTGGGGTGGAGAGGATTTCCCAATGACCTAATTTTGGTGTTTATTCACTAAATCTGATATTAGGAGGACAAAATGGAGGGTATTCCTATAGGTAACATATATCTTACAATTTTGTGGAGGTAGGCGTCAGATATTGAATGATCTGTGTCTTTCTGTTCCTTAGCAATGGACGCTCACTCCCGCCTATAGCGTGGTCCAGCTATATGACAAGCACGTGTGAAACTGAATTGTTAAGCCACACACCACACACCATCCACCACCTAAAATGCAGTACAGAGTGAATGCCATGTCTGCTGTTATGATAACGCCAAGCTAATACAATACATCATCATCTAACTTGTCATCTAATTCAATGTATAGCTTATGACATATTTAAGTACGCATTTCCAATGGAGGCACAACCATACATTTAAGTTGTTGAATATTTTGAAAACAATTTGACTAGATGATAGCCACCACAATATCCCCATGAATGGAATGTTCCACCTTGGTTGTTGTGGCCATATTGACATACGTGTGGACACCAAGCGCACGTGAGGCTGCGCTGCAGCCGCACATCCACATGTGCCTGCAACGTGTCTGCAGTGTGTCTGCAGTGCATCCACGATACTATGTATGCAAAACACCACAGGGAATTTTGTTATAGCGTGGCGGTTTTGGCCATACATCCAAGGGGGTTATTGCATACATAGTATAGCGGCTGCACTACTCCCGCATTGGTCAAGCACTGCACCGACACTGCGCTTGCACTGCGCCCACGAGTGGTGGACTGTGACCACCCATAACAACAAGTACAAGAACAACGCGAATAACAACAGCAACAACAACAGCAACAACAACAACAACAACAACAACAACACAACAACAACATCAACATCAACAACAACAACAACAACTGCAGCAACAATAGCAGTAGCGATCCCTCATGCTACGTAATTTGTTATAATGTCCTATACTATAGCGAAAGAATGAATCCCTCCATGGTCTCTATTAGCATGGGGCCCGTGTGTTAGAATTGAGTCTATGGTCTCTGTTAGCATTGGGGCCGTGTGATGGAATTGACTCCATGGTCTCTGTTAGCATTGGACTCGTGTGTTGGATTTGACTCCATGGTCGATGTTAGCATTGGACCCGTGTGTTGGAATTGACTCCATGGTCGCAGTTAGCATTGGACTTGTGTCTTGGAATTGATTCCATGTTCTCTGTTAGCATTGGACCCGTGTGTTGAAAGTGACTCCATGGTCTCTGTTGGCATTGGACGCGTGTGCTGGAATTGACTCCATGGTCTCTGTTAGCATTGGACGCGTGTGTTGGAATTGACTCCATGGACTCTGTTAGCAGTGGACCTGTGTGTTGGAATTGACTCCATGGACTCTGTTAGCATTGGACCCCTGTGTTGGAATTGACTCCATGGTCGCAGTTAGCATTGGACCCGTGTCTTGGAATTGACTCCATGTTCTCTGTTAGTATTGGACCCGTGTGTTGATATTGACTCCATGGTCTCTGTTAGCATTGGACCCGTGTGTTGGAATTGACTCCATGGTCTCTGTTAGCATTGGACTCGTGTCTTGGAATTGACTCCATGGTCTCTGTTAGCATTGGAATCGTCTGTTGGAATTGACACCCTGTTCTCTGTTATCATTGGACCCGTGTGTTGGAATTGACTCCACGGTCTCTGTTAGCATTGGACCCGTGTCCACTTTTTCACACCATACCTCTACTACATTTTACAAGTTTCTGTCTAACAGATACACTACGTTAAATATTTTGTACTTTCCCTTTCCTTTTTCAGTTCTTCAATTACTTTTTCAGCAATAATTACTAATGATACTTTCATCACAAACAGATTGTCTCCTTTATATCTCTTCAACATTATATACTTCTCCTTTCACCAAGCAGCAGTTCTTTGACATCTTAAGAGCATACTGTGACATTCCATACACATTTAGAGACATTTCACACCTCAAACGTTCAAACTCACTGTAGGTTTGTAAATGTAAATACTAAAATGGCAATTAAACGGAAACAGTGTTACAGTTTTCCCTCAAATAAATCTTTGGTGATTTTTGACATGTCAAAGTACAGGTAATAGTGCTTATAGTGGTACTAAGGTAGCCTATTTGCCATTTTTAAAATCCTAGTTCAAGCTTTCAAGAGACTACTTCTAGAAATTGAAGTTTACAGCACTGGACTCTAGATCGTCATTTATACGCTAACCTTTATACAGCTGAATGTCCGCTTGCTTTGTTCAGTTACTTGAAGTGTACTGACTTTGGGATAATTTTTAAAACAGTGGTGCTGAATGATGTGACTGTCTAAGCCATGACCATCTAGAAACAATTCTGATTTAACCCTTTGAACACGAAATACCAAAACCACAAAATCATTTACGTTTTAAGAAATGTTCTTGACAAACTAGTTTCAAAATATTTAACAGCTTAGCTCTATAGTTACCTTGCCATTGAGATTCTGGGAATTTAGGCTTTGAAGGGTTAAATAAACAAATACACGGCTTGGTTTGTCAATGCCCAAATGCTGCTTATTTGGCACCCGGAAGATGCTCTATATTTAGAAATGTGGAATGGTCAAAACAGTGGTATTGGCAAACTTCAATAGAATAAGACAATTCCCTCAGAAATCTGACATACATATAATTCCCATAATTAGCTCTAAATTCTCGCTGATAGCCTTTGTATCAACAACGTCAGCTACACCCCATTGCACGCGGTGTGTAACTGTTCTGATTCAAAATCAATGCACACGCTCGCGCTAAATCAAATGTGGATACGTGTACAGCGTGTATAGGTCTCTGTTTTGCACCTATGCTCTACCATCAAGAAAATCGAACAGGTAGCGGCCGACTCAAACCTTGACAAAAACACTTGAACTTACAGTTTTGTGTAGATAAAGCATAGCAGCAGAGCAAAAAGACACACATTTATCATCATCGTATGATTTGAATGTAAAGACATGCCTATCCAATCACTCCTAATTTGTACCATGCACGAATATGTTTAAATCATCCACAAAATGCAAATGCAAATTGCTACAGTAACGCAATCATTCACTGCATCAGCCTTCATTAGCCCTTATAGTGGAGGTTACTGGGTCGGTTTTTGGCCAATACTGGGCCAAGAACCGTGTGGTATCAAGGAAGCATCTATATATTGATTTGTGCATTACAATCGCATGTCCTAGTACTTATCTAGTGCAACTGTATATAATACCAGTGTATCGGTTAACTTAAACTTTGCACAACACTTGAACTTCTCTTTAGATAAATCATAGCAATGCACATTGGTCATCATCATGTGATTTACATTTAATCATAGGTGCGTATGTACCCAGTTGTACCTTGTACATTGCACTAGGGCTAAGAATGAATACACGCTGGATAATCTGATATGCAAATCAAATGCTCTTAGACAAGAATGAGGGATTTAAATTGTACCACATCCAGTCATGTCTCAACATGAGTCATTATCTTACTTATTTAACATGTCTATCTCTCCAAGCAATATACCTCTCCGCTATATCCATCATCATATGGCGTCATAAACAACTACGTGACGTGTAAAATGACATAACAATAAATGACGCCATTATGACGCCATGAATGGCGTAGATAAGTACATCATGAAGACTTGAAGGCGGAGTATACGTTGTTGTACGAATTGTATGTCTTTATTATTTAATAAATATTCTGACACTAATTTGACTGGGCGCTGTTGGTGCCATATGCAGCAACAGCACCCAGTCAAATTAGTTACACAATATTCAACAGCTTACCTATTTAGTTTGCAGGAAATTGATAGTTAGGGCATTCGTGGATCAACCAATCCCAACAGAGCATGAATGACGTAGATAAGTACATCACGAACGCATATTTGAAGACGGACTTTGCGTTGTTGTGCGAATTGTATTTATTATTTAATAAATATTATGTTGAAAATTTTGAAACTAATTTAACTAAGCGCTGTTGCTGCCTATGGCAGCAACAGCACCCAGTCCAATTAGTTACAAAATATTCAACAGCTTACCTGTAGAGTTTTCAGACAATTGATGGTTAGGGCATTCGCGGATCGACCAATCCCAACACAGCGAAGTGTTGGTGGAGCTTAGCTAGAGATGGGCGGGGCATGGCAACACTGGAAAGATCTAGTAACTTGTTTCGCATAATTTCATATTACACTTATTTCACTTCACGATAGCTATTCCCCAATGCGGCAATTAGATACACAGCTCTTTGTGAAATGCTCAAAATGTTAGTCCTATTTCATGAAATAAGATACACTGATTTAAATCAATGTATGTATTCATGTGTGGAGTTAGTAATATATTCCTTAGAATATAACAGATACAACAACACCTTGCTGATTGTGACTAGAGCAGTGACAATTTCCAATCAAATTTAGTACTTAATAATCCTGGGGAGAGCCAATGTACACACCATGTATGAATCTAGCAGCAACGTTCAGATAAACTGACCAATAAAGGAACAATGCTCAATGTTATTAGATGATAACATCAACTTTCCCTCATCACTACTTCAACCAACCACAGTAACTAATACAGCAACGACTTTGAATCATTGCCACTGGGCGGCAAGATTATGTGTATTGATAACAGCCATAAGCCCTATGTGAAATGCCCAATTGATCACAGCTATAGGGCTTTCAAACACCCATCCCATCACAGGGCAATATGGACAGGGCACATTGCTGATCGCAAAGCCCCGAAAGACTCTATGGCCACAACAGCAGTCTTCAATCAAATACACTTCATACTATACTAAACAGAATCAAAACCGCTACTTCGGGATGATCGTTCCTACGGTCGTGCAGACCTCAATTCTGACAGTAGTTACACACCATCAGATGAGCCATCTCAACATAATATATAAACAGCATACCAGGCAGGGGGTAGTCACTTATAACCTACCCAAGCTCATCAGCGACACTGACACTCATATGGCATACAAAAAGGCCACTGGGGAGCAGATAGCTAACGTCGACGTTATTTCCAACCCAAATGAAGCCCTAAGCAAAATTCTTAAATATATGGAATCATCAGCTACCAGCACCGCAGGAGTTCTCAGAAAGAACCGACCTAGGGGGACTGCTGACACCGACGTAGTAAAACTATCAGCAGAGCAGAAAGCGCTACGGCTGCACATCTATCACAGTGGCCAAAGTGAAGACCACACCAAACTCTGCAGGGAACGCAAGAATATTCTGTGCCACATCAGCAAACGCTTAAAAGATCTTGCAATTTAACAAGCAGACTCCTTAGCAGATGAAATCACTGCCACGGAGGGCTGTCACAAAATGTTTCGGGCAGCCCGAGTCCTGAGAGTTACTACCTGCACACCAATGCTCACTGTCCACAAATGTAAAGGGAACGTTATCGGGACTGACCACGATGATGAGACCTTGCGCCCGTTCTCAGGAGACCCTAGGCCATTATTACTACCAAGTAAAACAGCAGAAGTTGAGAAGGCACATAAAGCCCTGAAACATGGACGTGCATCCGGACCTATTGAAATGGCCAATGAATACGCAAGTGGCATTATCTCAAAGCTGATCACCACATAATCAATTCAGTTTATATGCACCACCTTCCAATCGATGCTGTAGACCAAGGACCCCTTGTCGCGCTACCCAACACCAAGAAGCCACTTGTACCCCCAGCCAATCTGCATCCCATTGTGCTACTCGATAGCATATGGAAAATTCTATCCAACGTCACTCTATGCTGCATCCGAGACTTTACTGGATCATGTCAAAGTTTCTTTAAACGTGGACGCAGCTGCCCCGACATTGTATGGGCGGAACGCATGCTTGTGTCAGCAGTCATGTCCAAGAACTGGAACTTCCACAAAATGGGCATTGACATGTCACAAGCCTTCGGCACAATTAAAAGAAGCCGCTCGACACACTTCTCCCAATAGCTGCAAGTAAACAAAATATTAAGAATCTCTTTGTGAATGAATCCAACCAAAGTTCTCCCACATATACATATCTATAAAACATGAAACTAAAGAAAATGAGGATTCACCTCCTTGCGGCGAAACATGGAGGAAAAATAAAATCCTGGGCTCACTGCTTGCAGTACTGCTGACATTGTTGCATGCTGCATCATGGGGAACATAGCTTTCCAGGCCTTCTGGAAGATATGGATTCGTAGATCAAAGATTCCCTTGACAAAAAGACTACGTCTATGCAACCTGCGCATGGTAGATGCTGTATAACTGTAATAGCTAGGCAGCTCAAAATGCAGCTCTAGACAAACTTGATGCCTGCCACCGCATACATTATGCACCATCACTGGACATAGATGTCCAGACAGCATAATTTCCAACGATGTAATATACCAAATGTGCAATACATCGCCGCTGTCTGTAAAGGTCATCAAGCAAAAATGGTCCATGCTTGCCCATGTGCCAAGGATACGAGGGGGCACACCAGCACAAAGAGCCTTAGAATTCGCAATACAGGGAGACAGAAAATACAAAGCCAGGATGGCATTGCATACATCGATTAAGCACGCTACGGGGTGACCACAAGAATGAAGGACTGAGTACAGTCAAATCAAGAATGGGCATGGGGACGCTGAAGATTTTGTTTGAGACACAGTAGGCAAAAGCGAAGAAGGACTGATTGCAGCTGTAGGTTGTTTCTACTACTGAAGCCACAGAATACAATACTCATACATAGACCCATTTGGTCATTGTACGAGTGCTGTGCCTACTTTTGTGCATTTTCCAAGCAGGTCAAGTGAATCTTTTGAATTTGCATTTGCATTTGCATAAAAAGGTTTAAATTGGCATTTGGGTTTTCGGATGGATTTGAGTTTTCAAATGCATTTGATCTTTTTCAAAGACACCAAGTTTCTTGCATTTCGTTCAAAACTGGCTGTAACCTGCTGCTGCAAATAGCTCCAAGTCAATTGATTTCAAAATATTCTACCAAAATATTTCTTAAATCATGCAAATGGCATTTCAGTTGCTAGAAATTATAAACTTAATTCTCTGTGATTTACTAAGTCATTTCACTCTGAATTTCGTATCATGTACCGCTCGGTCATCAATATACATATGTAAAATCATGCATATTTTGAAAATAGTTTAAACTAACTTAGTTGATATCTTAGCACGCAAACAAATTTTAATTAATTTGTTTATAAAATAATCTCGCTTATAGACAATACACCTGGAATGATTGCCTCAGTGAATTTCTTCTCTTGGCCTGCAAACGGGCATTTCTAAAGACAACGGCAAAGGCTGTTTTTGGCCGCTTTGACAACTAAAGGGTTAATGTAACAATTGGACTAAACGTTGCTGCTGCGGTAATCAATATATTGAGTTTCAGGAGAATGAACAATATTTATACGATCATCTGTCTTAAAGAACCACAATTTTCTGTACAATCTATCCAACAACTGCTCGATAATCGTCAAGATCCTTTTCAAAGTAATTAATGTAATCTTAGTAATATATCTCCACTTGCTCAGTCTATAACGTTGTTAACTCCAATCATTCAGAAATCTCTTAATCCTTTAGTTGTCAAGATTGGCTTAATGAATGGCCATTTGCATTACAAGAGAAGATATTTGAAAATCTATGACTGAAATGACTGGCTTGGTAATTGTGCCAGTCATTCCCGTGGTAAATTTTCAAAAGTTATCTTATTGAATTGCAAATGGATATTTACTACGATCAATACATAATAGATGCTGATAATTCTGCTTGGCATGGCTTAGTTTACTGTTCCTTCGTTGTGATTGGAGCGCCTGTCATTCAGTCTGACTATGAGCACATACTCAGCCATGTGTGACTAAGATGATCTCAGACAAAGTTAACATTTAAACATTTGAATCTTGACGTGCTAGAATCTTAGTCCAGGTCTTGAATAAGCTGATGACCATTTTGAATGTGGACACTTTTACCCACAGCAGTCAGTCAAATTATCACCTGTTATTGCGTAAGCTGATAACTATTTTGAACGTATTTGGACTGGAACCTGCCATAGGCGCAGTAGCAGCTATCAATCAAATTCCTTTCAAAATATTGATATTTACTTTTGAAAGCAACTTGACTGACACATGTTGCTTCCATAGGCGCAATGGCTATCAATGAAATTACCCTTCAAAATATTCTACATTATATTTAGGAATCTGAGAATTCAATGCTTTAATAGTTATCCTTTGATGGTGAAGTAAGCATTATCTTTTCATAGTATAGTTTCATGTGCAGATAAAGAGAAAACTATTTTTGAAAATTGTACACTGTAATGACTGGTTCAATAAGCGAGCCAGTCATTACAGTGGTAAAAATTTAATAAATAGTATTCTCTTGGTCTGCAAAATGTTTTCCAAAAGATACTCACTACCAGTAGACACAGAGATGGCAGATGCATACTCTGTTCTATGATTTCAGTACCAGACGTGCACACAAATATTTAAATGCATTTGCATTTACACTTGCATTTGAATAATTTGCAAATATTTGCATTTGCATATAAATGCAATACCCTACACTTGGACCCAAGCCTGTTTCCTAGTTGGATGTAGAAAATATGCGTAACAGTTAAAACAATAATTCCCCTTTCCAGAGTATCCACGTATGCCGTCATAATCAGCTCAGCGCGTGTATGATGACGTCACAATCATTACGTCACAAAGGGTTCCATATAGACCATCATCGAATCTCAAACAGTCCGACACGTTGTATGACAGGTATGTCTTTGTAATTATTTGTCATTTAATAAACCTTGGGCAGCCACAGCACCCAGTTAAATTAGTTTCAAAATATTCAACAGCTTACCTGTGTAGTTTTTTGGAAATTGATAGTAAGGGTGTTCAGAGATCGATAGATCCCAACAGGAGCGATGTGTGGGTGGAGCTTAGCTAGAGATGGGCGGGGCATAGCTAAAACCGGAAAGGTCCATTCTGTTGAACGTTTAAACACATAGCACGTGCATTACGTAGACGTACCCCTATACCACCACCACCTACCCATAAAGCAGGTTAGACAGTTTACATGTATGCTACTTATGTTCCGTATGCATTTATCTTCATGTCGCCCATCAGTAGATCAGGGTTGACAGTTTACTGGTATTATCTATGCATACACCGACATTTATGCTCCCTCCCTACCCCATCAATAGATCAACTAAGACAGCTTACTGATTTTGACCTTGTCATAATCCTACATTTCCGTCATCCCCATTCTGTCACTAATTCATGGTAGACAGTTTTACTTATTGTAGCATGTTTGAGAAATATGATTATGAAGGCCTGCAGACATTATCGCCGCACCTGCCCGCTAAGTATTTTGAACTGAGTCCGGGTTGTGTGTAGTCAGAAAGGGTTGGTGTATGCATGTTGCTTTAGGACATAGTCTGAGGGCATCCGTTAGTTCAATTATCTATCCTGTAGAACACGTTGCTCCATATAAATGAGTGGAGAGTGTAAATAATAACACTAGACATTTTACATAATGCAAAACCATCAACTATGAGTTAAATTAGACCAGTCATTCTGAATACCAAATGCAGGATATTACATTGACCAGCACATTCAGCACATGCGCCAAAATGCAGGATATTAGAGTGACCAGTATAACCACCACATGCTCCAAAAATGTAGAATAATACTGACCATTACAATCACCACATGCACCAAAGTGTAGGATATTAGAGTGACCAGTACAATCACCACATGCGCCAAACATGCAGAATAATAGAGTGGCCAGTACAATCACCACATGCGCCAAAGTGTAGGATATTAGAGTGACAAGTACAATAACCACATGCTCCAAAGTGTATGATATTAGAGTGACCAGTACAATCACCACATGCGCCAAAGGCAGGATATTAGTGTGACAAGTACAATCACCACATGCTCCAAAGTGTATGATATTAGAGTGACCAGTACAATCACCACATGCGCCAAACATGCAGAATAATAGAGTGGCCAGTACAATCACCACATGCGCCAAAGTGTAGGATATTAGAGTGACCATTACAATCACCACATACTCCAAAGGCAGGATATTAGAGTGACCAGTACAATCACCACATGCGCCAAAGGGAGGATATTAGAGTGACCAGTACAATCATCACATGCGCCAAAGTGTATGATATTAGAGTGACCAGTACAATCACCACATGTGCCAAAGTGTAGGATATTAGAGTGACAAGTACAATCGCCACATGATCCAAAGGCAGGATATTAGGGTGACCAATACAATCACCACATGCTCCAAAATGCAGAATAATAGAGTGACCAGTACAATCACCACATGCACCAAAATGTAGGATATTAGAGTGACCAGTACAATCACAACGTGCCCAAAAGTGTAGGATGTTAGAGAGACCAGTACAATCACGACATGCGCCAAAGTGTAGGGTATTATAGTGACCAGTACAATCACCATATGCGCCAAAGTGCAGGATATTAGAGTGACAAGTACAATCACCACATGCGCTAAAGTGCTGGACTTTAGACGGACCAGTACAACCACCACATGCACCAAAGTGCAGGTTATTAGAGTGACCAGTACAATTACCACATGTTCCCAGCGGCGGATCCTTAGACTGGAAGGTACAACCAGGAGGTATCAAAAGAGGGCCACACCTTCGACTATCCAGTACAGCCATACATGGTTATGTAGTTTGGTATCTTACTCTGACCAGCAATGTACCATGGGCACATGGTCCATGAGGGCAGATAAATGGGGGTACCTAATGTTGGTCAAGATTGACCATGACCTACAATGCTGAATTTTTAACGGAAGTACGGTGACGGATGGAATCGTAATGCCTATGTGATGTTCTATCCTCGCCCCAGTCCCACCACACACGCCCCAACTCCCACTTTGAGAGAGAACAATATAAATGGTATCTCACAATCCATACTCACATAGGTTGCTCACATAGCAAGGTTGGTTGAATTCAGTGAAAACGATTTCGTAGGAGGGTGACACACAACATTTTTCTGATATTTGCTCCTTCACCACGTCCCTGCGCCCACGTCAAAATGACATTTCACAATCCATCATCATACCATCGGATACAATATCAACTGTCTGTGGTTGACTTCCACCAAACAGTTTCGGAGGGGATATCCGAAAGAACAGATGGATAGACAGACCGACAGAAAATGTAGACATCGTCTGTTTCTGTGTTATTGGTGTTATAGGTCGATGTGGTGGTGTTGTAGCTCGAGGTGGTGGTGGTGGTGGTGGTGGTTGTTGTTGTTGTTGTTGTTGTTGTTGTTGTTGTTGTTGTTGTTGTTGTGGTGGTGGTGGTGGTGGTGGTGGTGGCGGCGGCGGTAGAGGCGGTGGGGCGGCGGCAGTGAGGGTGGCGTTGGTGCTGGTGGAAGCGGCGGCGGTAATATTGGTGGAGAAGCTTGATGTGGTGATGGTGGTGGTGGTGGTGGTGGTGGTGGTGGTGGTTGGTGTGGTGGTGCGTGGCGGTGGTGGTGGTTGAGGTGGAGTGGGGTGGGTGGGTGGGTGGTTGTTGGTGGTGATGGATTTGATAGTCGTGGCGGATGTGGTAGTGGTGGTGGTTGAGATGGGGTGGGGTGGGTGGGTGGGTGGGTGGGTAGTTGTTGGTCGAATGGATTTGATAGTCATGGTGGACGTGGTAGTGGTTATATGATTAAACGCACTGGCTCAGGATCTCCCAAGGTTGGGAGATATTTTTTATTTATTTCATTGTCTGAGATTTGTTACGTTTGTTTGATAGAGGAGCTATGGCCTATAAAATATGAATAATATATATCATTCATTCTGAAGGTTTTTGAAGAGTTAATTTCGAATTAACCAAGATGTCACGTAGATTGGAGTTTTTCTTAAAGGCTATCACTGGACGCAAATTGAGAGGTTCTTTCATTTTATCCTGCAATTTATGATATTCATCTTTCAATATTTCAGAAATTTCAACATTTTTTCGATTGTATGTTAAACTGAATGGAATAATTTCACGTTGACCAGCAAGACCAGGGTCCACGTTTATGCCGCTCGGCCATTTTGTTTTCAGTTGTTTAATCCAAAATGATTCTCGAAGTTTTCTTTGTTTATCAGTTTCTTCGGCCGTAGCAGAAAGAGGCAGTTGCTCAATAGGCATAATTTCAAAGTGTCTATCGACAGAATGACCAGGAAGATTGAAATGTTGAGCTACGTTGGTGTCCTCGTCGTGTCTAATATCGCAAAGGTGTCTAGTTGCTTGCCATCTGAAAGGGCATTTTGTTTCACCGAGATACTGCTTTTGGCATAATTTGCAAGATATTAAATATATAACATTTTTAGAATCGCAATCTAAATTAGACTGAAGTTGGAATTTGCTTTTGTTCTGATAACTGACAAATGTTTTCTGATTAGGTAGATAGAGGTCTAATTTACACCTCTTCTTTCCACATTTCTGAGATTGTCCTACGCCTATAATCGGACGATTGTGACGAATTTTGGTAGGCTTTTGATCGGCAGCCGTATCAGTAATAGTTTCCAAATCATGTAAAGTTTCGGATTTTATTTTGCGCAAAAATCGTGTTGAATATCCCCTCGGTTTGAGGGCTTTAAATAAGGTGGAACACGCAGATTCAAAATTCTTTCTATCACTAGAATTTCGGTGAAATCGGATAATCTGTGATTTGACAATACCTTTAAAAGTATGAGGTGGATGGAAAGATTTCTTATGCAGTAGTTGATGGGAATCGGTGGGCTTAAAGAATACTTTGTAATCAAGAAACCCACTCGTGTTATGATTTACACCTTTGTAGAGAGTAACGTCCAAAAAGTCTACGGACGACTGGTCGATGTTGGCTTTAAGTTTAATGTTAGGATCGTGATTGTTCAAAATAGTGAAAAATTCATCAAACTCTTCCCTTGAATGATTCCAGATCATAAAAATATCATCGAGGTACCGGCGGTAAAATAAGGGCTGCTTAGGACATTTGCTAAGCGCATCTTCTTCCCACTCAGCTACATAGATGTTGGCAAAACTAGGACTAAAACGTTTACCCATAGCGCATCCACAGATTTGTTGGTAGATTTCGCCAGCGAATTCGAAATCATTGCCCTTTAAACTCAGCTCCATGAGAGCTAATATTTCGCTAGTGGGCCTATTGTTATCAGGATATTTATCAAATGCTCTGCGAACAGAAGTCAAACACCTTTCGATGTCAATGTTTGTGTACATAGCATCGATGTCGAGGGTTATCAAGAGTGAGTTTGGAAGAACAGAAATTTTGGAGACCTCGGATAGGAAATCCTCAGTGTTGTTCAAAAAGCTGAAATGTCTATTCGCAATTGGTTGTAGGTGGTAATCAATAATTTCACTAATTCGATAAGATTCAGAGCCGCAATCAGAGATACTAGGTCGACCCGGTGGTATCATAGGGTCGGACCATGACTCAATAGGTTTATGAATTTTTGGCAAAAGGTAAAACGTACGTGGATTTGAATCTCGTTTAGCAGTAAGGTATTTAAACTGCTTTTTCGTTATGTCCTTGTTGTCAGCCATTTCTTTAAGGATTCCATTAAATTTATCACAATTATTTTGCCAGAGTGGTTCGTCTAATTTGCAGTAGTGTTTCAGATTACTGAGTTGCCGATGCGCTTCACGAATGTAATTATCCTTACGCATTATTACAGTAGCAGATCCCTTGTCAGCAGGCTTTATAATGATGTCATTGTTTTTACGCAAACATGTTAAGGCTAAACGTTCTTGATATGACAAATTTTGATGATTTTTAGGAAATTCTAAATTTTCAACACGCTCCTTGATAGCTTTTATACTATCAGGGATCGCAGGGTCAACCAACTTCGAGTTAGGTGCCCATCCAGTTTTTTAAACAAAAGGTAGAAAGTTGTTTTTCTTGGAATTTCGAAAAAAGTCTGCTAATTTTACACGGTGAGAAAATTCTTCAATTTCCCATAAGCCATTATCTAAAAGAGCATCTATGTCGACTTTGGGCCGTGGTGTTGGTACATATGTTAGACCAAGATTTAGCAAAGATCTTTCTGCTTCAGACAATGTAGAACCAGTTAGGTTAATGATATTACCACCCAGTCCAATTTCTGGGTGGTTAGTACCCTGACCCGTAGTTAGTTTAAATTAAGGTGAGATATCCAACTATTATACATCCTATTTGCAGTGCACTCAGTCCAGTGGATGTTGTCCTCAACCACCTGAAATTCAGACACGGGGAGGCTGGGCAGGATAGGGACCTTGGCCCTTAAGGCCTCTACACGGCTGTTAACGAATTGTATGTTTCGTTTCTGGGTTGTAGTCAGGTGCTTCGAATAATTTAGTTTGGCAAAGTGAACTTTAGCCTTTGGAAATTTTGAACGCATGGTGCTAAACAGATTCTCAATTCTTTGGGAGGTGTCATGCTGAAGTTCGTCCTTATCATTAATTCCGATGTTAAGGATGATACGCTGAGGTTGGAAGACCTCATTGTGTTTTCTAACCATATTCCTAATGTGGTTTATCTTAGCACCTGGATAGATTGCTACCTGCATATCTGGATGAGGTGTCTGATTGATACGAGCTAAATTTGAAGACCCAATCAGCAGAATCTTCTTGTTCAGTGTAGGAAGGCGCCATTCATTCTTGCTATCCACCACGAACCGAAACTTGTAGAAAGACCTATGCTCTTTGGGTGTACCCCTAGACGTAGGTTTGCGCTTAGTTGTGTGCGTAAATTTAGGTTGTGGTGGCTTGGACCTCGGCGTCGACGATCTGGTCTTTTGACCACGTCGGTCAGTAGCTGCCCTCTGTGGAAGGGGAGGAAACTCGACTGGGGACAGTGGTGAGACCGGAAGAGGGATCTGACTAGGATCCACATGAGCAGATACTGACGGTGACCATTCTGGCAGTGGAATCAGGAGCGGATCCACCACAGGAGACTGCAGGGGGAACACTGGTGAGCACTGGTTATTCACCCGCTTAACTACTGGGGGACTCTCAGTGGGTGACCTATTCCGTTTCCGATTTGATTGTGGGATGACTGGTACGGTCAAGGTTGACCTTGCAGTCGGTGTACCTGGTATGGCCACAGAGGGCCCTGCAGTTGAGGTTCCTGGTAAGGTCACAGGTGACCCTACAGGGGGTGTTGTACTATGGCAGGTTCTAAAATGTGGATCAAAAGGTCTGATGAAATCATAAAACTGATCAATTGATGAAGAATGAAACTTCCTGCCATAGTTATTTCGGGCCCAATTTATTGCTGTGGTCTTCGCTCTACCTAATTCTAAATTTGGTTTGGACTGAGCTTCGATGAGGAGCGACATAAGACGACCACCAAGTTGGAAATTATAGTGACTAATGTTAACCTGAAGTAAAGATATGGCCCATTTCAAATTTGCTGCTAAGATGTCCTTACGGACCTCAGCGTTAGGCATCGCTGGTTTACAGAAGAAATTCTGTCTCTCTAACTCTGACACTTTCCAGCTCAATCCAGGAGGCAAACTGCCCCTACGTACATGAGCATTCAAGATGCCAAGGTGGTGAAAGCATTGTATAATCATGTAGTAACACTTGGTTAGTGCAGCCTGGGCAGACGGCGGGCGACTGTCGTTAGACCTCCTGTCATCCCGTCTTCTACTCTTGCTAACTCCAGCCATAATGTTACTAGTTAGATAATTCAATATTTCTGTCACTAAAATCTACAAGAATACCACAAATTTGAGGGGACCTAATGGAACCATAAACCAAGGGAAGTCTATCGAATTACAAGCCGAACAAATTCTACAAGCGTATCAAAAATCTATCGCTGAAAAAAAGAAGGTTATGATTAAGCATGTTAATATTTAAATAATTCATATAAACTATCAAAGGATAATTGTGTATATTACCAATAATCGTATGCACCGTCGTGATGTGGGCGACCGGTTTCGACAAGGTTTGTCAGCTTCAGGCCACAGAACAAATCTGCCTGTCCACCAAAAATCTGTCTATTTATTAGAATTGATGGCCTTATGGATGTGGCTTAGATTAGTGTTCAATTGTACTTTGAAAATTTTAAATTGTATTCACATTAAAGGGTTGGACTGCCACAGATGTTTAAAAACTATTGTCTAAATCCATTGACGTTGATTGAGTTCTCTAAGGTTTCTGAGTGGGCTTCCAGTAATACTCTCACGAATGAGTGGCGGTTGATCAAAGAGATCAAGCCATGCATATTAACCCAGTGAGATCGATTCTGTTTGTTCAGAAGGTATCCCTTTCTGAACGAGGTTCTATTATCGGTCTGTTGATTGATCAAAGGGATCACACAACGGTCATTAATCATTTGAACAGTGAACTCTATTTCAAAAGGCATTGTTGGACTTTGTTTTCAAGTCTTTTGAAGTCGAATTTAGGAAAGAACATTTTTTAATTTCCAACAATTAAATAATTGTCTATAGAATTTAGACTAGTAGGATTCAAGTGTATTTGAAAGATTTAATGAGCAATATGAATTTCGAGTTCCTTCCATCCATCCATCCACCCACCCACCAACCCATGCACCCACCCATCCATCGACCCACCCATCCATTGACCCACCCATCCATCGACCCACCCACCCATCCATCCATCCACCAAACCATCCATCAATCCATCCATCCATCAATCCATTCAGTTAATGAAGGAAGGAGTGACAGAAGGAAGACAAATGAAGAAATGATGGATGAAGTAAGGAAGGAAGAAAGGAAGAATGGAGGGAGGGAGGGAGGGATGGCGGGAGGGAATGAGGGTGGGACGGGGGGGCGAGGATCGATGAAGGAGGGAGGGAGGGAGGAAGGAAGGAAGGAAGGAAGGAAGGAAGGAAGGAAGGAAGGAAGGAAGGAAGGAAGGAAGGAAGGGATGGTGGAAGGGAGTGAGGGTGGGACAGAGGGTGCGAGGATCGAGGAAGGAGGAAGGGAGGGAGGGAGGGAGGGAGGGAGGGAGGGAGGAATGAATGAAGAAGAATGGAGGGAGGGACGGAGGGAGGGAGGGAGGGAGGGAGGGGGAAGGGAGGAAGGAAGGACAGAATGAAGGAATGACAGACGGATGGACGGAAAGGCGGGAATGAGGGAGGGAGGAAGGATGGATGGATTGAGGAAGGAAGGAAGGAAGGAGGAAGGAAGAATGGAGGGAGGGAGGGATGGAGGGCGGGCGGGCGGGAGGGAGGGAGGGAGGGAGGGAGGGAGGGAGGAAGGAGGGAGAAGGAAGGAAGGAATGGAGGAAGGAATGGAGGGAGGGGGAGGGAGTGAAAGAGCGAGGAAGGAAGGAAGGAAGGAAGGAAGGACAGACGGACGGCCGGACGGACGGACGGACGGACGGACGGGTGGGTGGGAGGGAGGGAGGGAGGGAGGGAGGGATGAAAGAAGGAAGGAAGGAAAGAAGGAAAGAAGGAAGGAAGAATGAAGGACGGGTGGGAATGGGGGTGGGAATGAGGGAGGGAGTGAGGGAGGGAGGGAAGGAAGGTGGGAAGGAAGGAAGGAAGGAAGGAATGAGGGAAGGAAGGAAGGAAGGAAGGAGGGAGGGAGGGAGGGAGGGAGGAAGGAAGGAAGGAAGGAAGGAGGGAGGGAGGGAGGGAGGGAGGGAGGAAGGAAGGAAGGAAGGAAGGGAGGGAGGGAGGGAGGGAGGGAGGGAGGGAGGGAAGGAGGGAGGGAGGGAGGGAGGGAAGGAAGGAAGGAGGGACGGAGGGATGGAGGGAATGAAGGAAGGAAGGAAGGAAAGAAGGAAGGGAGGGACGGAGGGAGGGAGGGAGTGAGGGAGCGCGCGAGCGAGCGAGGGAGGGCGGGAGGGAGGGAGGGAGGGAGGGGGGAAGGGAGGGAGGTAGGGAGGGAGGGAGGGATGGAGGGAGGGAGGGAGGGAGGGAGGGAGGGAGGACGGAAGGAAGGAAGGAAGGAAGGAAATGATGAACGGATCAAAACTATTGTTAAGAAGACAGACTAAATTGATGGAATGATGGTATGCCAGACAGATTTGCCACGACGGTATGGTGGAATAATTAGTGTGTTAGTAAGACAATAAAACAATAGAACTGGCACTCGCTTGTAGGTGGTTATATGATTAAACGCACTGGCTCAGGATCTCCCAAGGTTGGGAGATATTTTTTATTTATTTTATTGTCTGAGATTTGTTATGTTTGTTTGATAGAGGCGGTATGGCCTATAAAATATGAATAATATATATCATTCATTCTGAAGGTTTTTGAAGAGTTAATTTCGAATTAACCAAGATGTCACGTAGATTGGAGTTTTTCTTAAAGGCTATCACTGGACGCAAATTGAGAGGTTCTTTCATTTTATCCTGCAATTTATGATATTCATCTTTCAAAATTTCAGAAATTTCAACATTTTTTCGATTGTATGTTAAACTGAATGGAATAATTTCACGTTGATCAGCAAGACCAGGGTCCACGTTTATGCCACTCGGCCATTTTGTTTTCAGTTGCTTAATCCAAAATGATTCTCGAAGTTTTCTTTGTTTATCAGTTTCTTCGGCCGTAGCAGAGAGGCAGTTGCTCAATAGGCATAATTTCAATGTGTCTATCGACAGAATGACAAGGAAGATTGAAATGTTGAGCTACGTTGGTGTCCTCGTCGTGTCTAATATCGCAAAGGTGTCTAGTTGCTCGCCATCTGAAAGGGCATTTTGTTTCACCGACATACTGCTTTTGGCATAATTTGCAAGATATTAAATAGATAACATTTTTAGAATCACAATCTAAATTAGACTGAAGTTGGAATTTGCTTTTGTTCTGATAACTGACAAATGTTGCGGATTAGGTAGATAGAGGTCTAATTTACACCTCTTCTTTCCACATTTCTGAGATTGTCCTACGCCTATAATCGGACGATTGTGACGAATTTTGGTAGGCTTTGGATCGGCAGCCTTATCAGTAATAGTTTCCAAATCATGTAAAGTTTCGGATTTTATTTTGCGCAAAAATCGTGTTGAATATCCCCTCGGTTTGAGGGCTTTAAATAAGGTGGAACACGCAGATTCAAAATTCTTTCTATCACTAGAATTTCGGTGAAATCGGATAATCTGTGATTTGATAATACCTTTAAAAGTATGAGGTGGATGGAAAGATTTCTTATGCAGTAGTTGATGGGAATCGGTGGGCTTAAAGAATACTTTGTAATCAAGAAGCCCACTCGTGTTATAATTTACACCTTTGTAGAGAGTAACGTCCAAATAGTCTACGGACGACTGGTCGATGTTGGCTTTAAGTTTGATGTTAGGATCGTGATTGTTCAAAATAGTGAAAAATTCAACAAACCCTTCCCTCGAATGATTCCAGATCATAAAAATATCATCGAGGTAACGGCGGTAAAATAAGGGCTGCTTAGGACATTTGTTAAGCGCATCTTCTTCTCACTCAGCTACATAGATGTTGGCAAAACTAGGACTAACACGTTTACCCATAGCGCATCCACAGATTTGTTGGTAGATTTCGCCAGCGAATTCGAAATCATTGCCCTTTAAACTCAGCTCCAGGAGAGCTAATATTTCGCTAGTGGGCCTATTGTTATCGGGATATTTATCAAATGCTCTGCGAACAGAAGACAAACCCCTTTCGATGTCAATGTTTGTGTACATAGCATCAATGTCGAGGGTTATCAAGAGTGAGTTTGGAGGAACAGAAATTTTGGAGACCTCGGATAGGAAATCCTCAGTGTTGTTCAAAAAGCTGAAATGTCTATTCGCAATTGGTTGTAGGTGGTAATCAATAATTTTACTAATTCGATAAGATTCAGAGCCGCAATCAGAGATAATAGGTCGACCCGGTGGTATCATAGGGTCGGACCATGACTCAATAGGTTTATGAATTTTTGGCAAAAGGTAAAACGTACGTGGATTTGAATCTCGTTTAGCAGTAAGGTATTTAAACTGCTTTTTCGTTATGGCCTTTTTGTCAGCCATTTCTTGAAGGATTCCATTAAATTTATCACAATTATTTTGCCAGAGTGGTTCGTCTAATTTGCGGTAGTGTTTCAGATTACTGAGTTGCCGATGTGCTTCACGAATATAATTATCCTTACGCATTACTACAGTAGCAGATCCCTTGTCAGCAGGCTTTATAACGATGTCATTGTTTTTACGCAAACCTGTTAAGGCTAAACGTTCTTGATATGACAAATTTTGATGATTTTTAGGAAATTCTAAATTTTCAACACGCTCCTTGATAGCTTTTATACTATCAAGGATCGCAGGGTCAACCAACTTCGAGTTAGGTGCCCAGTCAGTTTTTTCAACAAAAGGTAGAAAGTTGTTTTTCTTGGAATTTCGAAAAAAGTCTGCTAATTTTACACGGTGAGAAAATTCTTCAATTTCCCATAAGCCATTATCTAAAAGAGCATCTATGTCGACTTTGGGCCGTGGTGTTGGTACATATGTTAGACCAAGATTTAGCAACGATCTTTCTGCTTCAGACAATGTAGAACCAGTTAGGTTAATGATATTACCACCTAGACCAATTTCTGGGTGGTTAGTACCCTGACCCGTAGTTAGTTTAAATTAAGGTGCGATAACCAACTATTATACATCCTATTTGCAGTGCACTCAGTCCAGTGGATGTTGTCCTCAACCACCTGAAATTCAGACACGGGGCGGCTGGGCAGGATAGGGACCTTGGCCCTTAAGGCCTCTACACGGCTGTTAACGAATTGTATGTTTCGTTTCTGGGTTGTAGTCAGGTGCTTCGATTAATTTAGTTTGGCAAAGTGAACTTTAGCCTTTGGAAATTTTGAACGCATGGTGCTAAACAGATTCTCAATTCTTTGGGAGGTGTCATGCTGAAGTTCGTCCTTATCATTAATTCCAATGTTAAGGATGATACGCTGAGGTTGGAAAACCTCATTGTGTTTTCTACCATATTCCTAATGTGGTTTATCTTAGCACCTGGATAGATTGCTACCTGCATATCTGGATGAGGTGTCTGATTGATACGAGCTAAATTTGAAGACCCAATCAGCAGAATCTTCTTGTTCAGAGTAGGAAGGCGCCATTCATTCTTGCTATCCACCACGAACCGAAACTTGTAGAAAGACCTATGCTCTTTTGGTGTATCCCTAGGCGTAGGTTTGGGCTTAGTTGTGGACGTAAATTTAGGTTGTGGTGGCTTGGACCTCGGCGTCGACGATCTGGTCTTTTGACCAGGTCGGTCAGTAGCTGCCCTCTGTGGAAGGGGAGGAAACTCGACTGGGGACAGTGGTGAGACCGGAAGAGGGATCTGACTAGGATCCACATGAGCAGATACTGACGGTGACCATTCTGGCAGTGGAATCAGGAGCGGATCCACCACAGGAGACTGCAGGGGGAACACTGGTGAGCACTGGTTTTTCACCCGCTTAACTACTGGGGGACTCTCAGTGGGTGACCTATTCCGTTTCCGATTTGATTGTGGGATGACTGGTACGGTCAAGGTTGACCTTGCAGTCGGTGTACCTGGTAGGGCCACAGAGGGCCCTGCAGTTGATGTTCCTGGTAAGGTCACAGGTGACCATACAGGGGGTGTTGTACTATGGCAGGTTCTAAAATGTGGATCAAAAGGTCTGATGAAATCATAAAACTGATCAATTGATGAAGAATGAAACTTCCTCAACTATGACAGCTTACTGATTTTGACCTTGTCATAATCCTACATTTCCGTCATCCCCATTCTGTCACTAATTCATGGTAGACAGTTTTACTTATTGTAGCATGTTTGAGAAATATGATTATGAATGCCTGCAGACATTATCGCCGCACCTGCCTGTATTTTGAACTGAGTCCGGGTTGTGTGTAGTCAGAAAGGGGTTGGTGTATGCATGTTGCTTTAGGACATAGTCTGAGGGCATCCGTTAGTTCAATTATCTATCCTGTAGAACACGTTGC
>CM067365.1:79442260-79447260 GCA_034401795.1 Chaetoderma sp. LZ-2023a
TAAACTTGACACATGGGTATTCTTCTCGGGTTACAGAAATCTGTTTAACCAGAAAAAAGTGTACATTGTTCTTTTCTCCTTATTTGTGCCATTTTTTTGGATAAGCATCCATAAATTGGACTTGCTATACATTTAGTGATGGAAGAAACAATAGTGCATTCTGAATGCCAATAGGGTGTAGAAATACTTCATTGGAATAATAGCTGCGCCATACACCAACATAAAAGTAGAAATAATAAAAATAATGAGTAACAAGTCAGGAAACCAAAACATGTATTGAACATCTTCTTACGCTAAGCAATACCTGGCCCTTTACACAGGGATCCATGGATACATAAAAGTAGACAAAGAATGAAATCGCTCTAAAAGGTGGTCACAAGACACTCAAGTGTGAACAAAGATCACTATAATGGAGGGTGACCAATGTACAATATTGACAGAGTTAGAAAAATGATAATCCCATTATGATGTGGTAATGCCTGAGTAAATGGACATGGTTCTGCTCTGATCTACTTGAATGACCAATCTCTTCTAGTAGACGTCACAAACTATGGAGGAACTAACGAAGAACGGGAGCTAACTGAGATCACATGATTTAGTGTAGAAACGTTGAACTGTAGCATGGAGAGACTCCCCATAAGTGGAGGTTGGAACGTCTACCAAGCATGACTTTGGAAAATAATATTTGATCTGTTTGCGAATCCCAAGTCTGGAAACTGTCCAATAGGGAGAACGTGCTATTGGGGTCTGTCGGCGTCAGTCGCTAGTCATCGTAAGACAGAACTCTCCACGGATCTATGAGTAGAGGAGAAAAATGTGTTCCAATTTTGGGTTAAATAACTTAACAAGAAAAATAATTGAAGAAACTATAAATGCTGAAGGAGCCTCAATGAACAATATCGGGTTGGATATCATACATACAACTGAAATGTCTACTACTAGTAACCAGTAAATCTCTAGCAGGGAATTACTGTAAATAATTGTGTTAAAATTGCTAACTCGAGGACAGCAAACATTTCCCTCTAATCATGCACTATGTTGAAGAACCATGACCATGCTTAATTATGTTGTGGATTCAAAACTTATTTAATAATCTGATTAAATAATAATAGATAATTATAAACTCACACAGTGTCTGGATATATGTACATATAAAATTATAAAAGTGTCTGTATATGAATTGTCTTGTGCAGGATGTGAGCCCTTACGGAAGACCAATTAAGTCTGCATCCTGGGTGGCGTGGTGGGTTGAAAATGTTCACTTCCTTAAAGGAAGTCACCCAAAGTTCGGAGGAAACCAGAGAACTAAGATAATAGGAACGAACTTGGAGAACTGTGCATTTCATACAACCATTCACCTCTCGTCAGCAGCGATCATGCCTATAGGTCCACTAGTGATACTGTTGGCCAAACACGAAAATTGAACATCATATATAAATATATATATATATATATATATATATATATATATATATATATATATATATATATATATATATATATATATATATATATATATATATATATATATATATATATATATATAAGCAAAATGGGATAGAAGTGATAGGTCCCACACTCCCTCAATGTGATGAGGAAATCCATAACTCAGTCGACCAAGGGAAGTCACTCAGAACCAAATGTTTAAGAGATGTGTCTGAAACCGGATCATCTTTTCAATTCTACGTCACCAGGTAAGTGTCTGATTTCTCGAGAACCAGGTTCCAGGTAGACTGAAGGAATTCATGATTACAGTGGGTAACACACGGATATAGAGGCATGCATGATAGGAGATGTTGTTATAAATTGACTAGGTCTACCGAGGTAGCTTTGAAAGGAGATAATCACCCAAGCCACTACTGAAAAGACTTGTTGGATGTAGACCAGCTAAATGGGTTTCTTACACAGAATCAGTCATCTATCACAGGTTTATGCAGGTAACCCTTTAATTTTTAGCCAGCCCAAACCAGTCTCTGCATTTACAGGCCAAGAGAAGACTATGTTTGTAAATTTACTACTGGAGTGGAATGACTGGCTTCATAAGCAAGCTAGTCATCTCCATGGCAAATTTTCAAAAATAATCTTCATTTGGCCTGCAAATAGAGATTCGCAAAGCAGAAATCTAGATTTTTAACCACTAAATGTATACCAGAGAGTACTAAACATTTACGGAGGAATTGTTAGCATGACAGAGGTGCTATAATGATGTGGAAGTTTGGTATGGATGGGATAGCAGGGTTTATTTATCTAATTTTGTTTATTTATTTAGATGTTCTAAAACTGTCTGCCTCATAGTTGTTTTGGGGAAAACCTGTATTCAATTGTACCCAGAAATAGTCAGAACCTTTATTTTATATGTAAGTTTCTGAAAGTTGCAATCCTTTTCACATAATATCTGGTCTTCAAACTGAAAAGCAATGTTGTAGCGTCTTCTGCAGTCTAAAAAACACTATTTCCAACATCTGCATGAGCCCTTTTATAACTTTTAATCATTTGATATAATGGCAGGTAAGGCTAATTAACTCCACCCCACCCACCCACCACATCTAAGTGAATGATTTGAATATAAAATTAATGGTTAAAAAAGTTAAGACTCAGGTATGAGTCCTGCAAGCGAGTATAATGTAGGTGTTGTTGTTACCTGACCAAATCTACCTAGCTTATGTTGAAAGAAGACACTTTCCCATTCTATTACTGATGATGGTGATAATTGCCCATTCTACTATTGATAGGAATTTGATAATTAAATCAGCTATACAGCTATACAAGACTCAGATAGTAGGATTCAGATACAAAGCAGTACAGTACTATACATGGGTTTAGGGAATTGTAATGTAACAGCAAACAAAGGCCAGACTGGATGCAAAGCTTATTTATCTCTATATATGCATTAATAATGCATGTTACATAGCACAGGAAAAATCATGTAAATATTTTGAAACCATTTGGCTGAAATTGGTGTTGCCGAGGACCACACCATTTTCATCTAAATTAGGTTCAAAATATATTCACTATTTTAAAGATTTAATTTCCATTTTCCTTAAAAACAGGCTGATTAAAATTGAGGATGACATGTGTGAAATGTATGAAAAAATTAATACATAATTTCAAGACAATTTGTAACTTATAAAAGGACTATCTCTTTCTTAATGGGATGTAGTCTGTGCTTTTTATAAAAAAAATTGGGCTATATTTTTAACACCGATGTCCTAGCAACTAGTTTTCAAAACAGCCATTCTGTTGATTAGTTTGACAAACATTTGACTGGACGTTATTGCTTCTTAAGGCAACAACTCCATCCAGTCAAATTAATTTTAAAATATTCAACAGAGAATGTCATGCAAAGAGTTACAGACTATATGAGAAATATGTATCATATGTAAATTTAAATGTAAAAATTTATCATAAATAGACAGAAGTATTTTGAAACGTATTTGAAAACAGTCAAATGCAATGACAATATGTTTAAATACAAATACAAACACTTTTGCCTTAAATTCTTTTCAAATACAAATACTTTCAAATAACTGGCTTTTTTTTTAAATTAATAACTAATTTTGTATTTGACCCAAGCCCTCATGTTGGGGTAGTTTTGCATGCAGCTGAAAGGTAGTCCAGCCGCATACAGCAGCATTCCCTGTTAGTGCAAGAATGGCATGATGTTCGCAGAAACTCCAGTCCAGCCATTTCGCTGGAGAAAAGTACACAGGACCACAGGGTTTGGGTTCTAATCCCCAACTCCTTCCCCCCACCGGCAGCTCCACTCTCTCCACCCCTGCCTCCCCTCACTCCTACCTACCCACCCATCCGCTCTCACTCCCTCCCTCAACCTCCCTCCCTGGCTCCCACTTCCTCCATCCATACTTCCATTCTTAACTTCCCTTTCTATCAGTCTCACGCTCTCACAGCCCAAATCTCTCTCAAGCACACACCCTCTCTCTCTCATCTTCCCCCTCTTCGCATCTCTCTCACGTTCTCTAGCTCGCTCTCTCTCTCACTCACTTCCTCCCTCTCTCTCTCTCTCCCTCCCTCCCTCCCTCGCTCGCTCGCTCGCTCGCTCCCTCCCTCCCTCCTCCCTCCGCCCTCCTTCTAATCAGAATGCCACACCTATAGTAAAACGCACGTCACATGCATAGGTGTCACACCTATAGTAAAACTCATGTCACATGCATAGATGCCACACCTATAGTAAAACTCATGTCACATGCGTAGATGCCACACCTATAGCAAATCTCCTGTCACATGCATAGATGCCACACCTATAGTAAAACAAATGTCACATGCATAGTTATCACAGCTATAGTAAAACTCAGGTCACATGCATAGATGCTACACCTATACTAAAACTCATGTCACATGCATAGATGCCACACCTATAGTAAAACTCATGTCACATGCATAGTTGCCACACCTATAGTAAAACTCATGTCACATGCATAGGTGCCACACCTATAGTGAAACTCATGTCACATGAATAGATGCCACACCTATAGCAAATCTCCTGTCACATGCATAGATGCCACACCTATAGTAAAGCTCGTGTCACGTGCATAGATACCACACCTATAGTAAAACTCAGGTCATGTGCATAGATGCCACACCTATAGTAAAACTCATGTCACATGCATAGATGCCACACCTATAGTAAAACTCATGTCACATGAATAGATGCCACACCTATAGTAAAACTCATGTCACATGCATAGTTATCACATATATAGTAACACCCATGTCACATGCATAGATGCCACACCTAAACTAAAACTCATGTCACATGCGTAGAGGCCACACCTATAGCAAATCTCCTGTCACATGCATGGATGCCACACCTATAGTAAAGCTCATGTCACGTGCATAGATACCATACATATAGTAAAACTCATGTCATGTGCATAGATACCACACAGATAGTAAAACTCATGTCACATGCATAGATGCGACACCTATAGTAAAATTCATGTCACATGCAGATATGCCACACCTATAGTAAAACTCATTTC
>CM067365.1:79447760-79455260 GCA_034401795.1 Chaetoderma sp. LZ-2023a
GCATGACACGTGTGTTTGGGGCTTTGCGCCCAAGCCAGACAGATGGAGGACGGTTCCGTCCAGGACGGAATCGACCTCCATATTCTCCACCCGTGGCATCACAGGCCGCAGCAACCTCTCCTCCTCGGCCCCCTCGTCTTCAGACTCCGAAGAATCGTCACTAGACGAGGAAACCGCAGAGCCGTACTGGTGGACAGCTCCCCACACCTGACGGACAGCCACCACTACTGGACCACCGGAGGTGGCCGCAGAGAGACAGAACCCATCAGGCTGGAAGCCTGACGGGACCGCCAGGGGGGCCGTACGAGATGGCCCCCTCGGTAACCAGTCCAGAACCCTGTCCTAGGACAGGATCCGTACCAGGCATGGGGAGAAACTGCCCCCCAACCTTCAGCAGCAGGGACGACACCAAGCGTGGCCGGACCGAACCACGCCGGCGGTGCCATCTCCGCCACCTCCCAGCTGGGGGACATGGAACGCCCCCCACTGGCCGAACCGGACGCTCCACGATTTACCATCGGACCGCCTGACGCCGTGTCAGACCCCAGCCACATCCTTCTGGGCAAGGAACTTTAACATCACTTCCGCGGACCACACTGCACACACACACTACACCTACTATCAAGGTTACATGGCGTACACCTAAAACAGACATGGTCCATAAACAGGACCCGTACGAATTTGTGGCACACGTCACCATGCTGGCGGGGCTGGCTTGGCCTATAAATAAGCACAAACCTACAATAAGCAAGCGGAACGATACACAGATGGAAGGCAGACAATTAATTTTCAAATAATTTGACCATAAATTAACTGTAACCCCTCCCGCACCCCCACCCCGCAACGTTACAGCAAAGATCGCATTGATTATGACGACAAGAACGATGCGGGCATAAATACACCCATAATTGATCCTCCAGGATGTATAAAGGAACCAGGAATCATATCGCATAGCATTCGGAGTATATTTACCAATCAATATAAATTATACTCCTAACGAAAGCCGAAACGATATGTGAAGAAACAACAAAATGTAACCAAACTGCTGTACCACACGGTAAAACCGCAGACCCGCACATCTAATCAAGAATTTTGAAACCACCGATCATTGCAAACCGATCGTGATAACACGTAAACTTGAACATTCCAAAGTTTCCGGTACCATTTTTTAGTATGCAGCACCCAGAATAAGATGCGCGAATTAATGAAAAAATTTTCTTCACATAAACATCCGAGCATCACGGGTGTGACCGTCACCCGCTCGGATCCTACGTCAGCCGATATTCGTGTTAGAAATACCATAGCAAACACCTATTTTCATATCTGCCGATCGCCTGTTGGGGTTTAACGAAGGCGATCATCCGGCATATCTCGTTGTTAACACACGTCCCAGATTCTTTGGGGTCAGAAATTGGAACATGCGACACAACGAAATTTAGAGACCTAAGTCTTTTTAACTATGGATAATAAGGAATTATACAACCTGGTTATCAATCGGCGGTATCAATATTATCCTATTATCCTTGTAAGAGAACCAACCTAGCTACCACAATCACAGACAAAAGACTTAGATTATATTAATCCTGAATCTCTCCACTGCGAATCAAGCATGTACGCTCTTGTTGCTATGCAAACAAGAATGAGCTCTATGGTAGACGGGTACTCGGCAGTTGGGAGCCGAGTACCCGGTTCCAAGGAGTCGGTAAAGCTTTCTAAATCTATAGTCCTAGAGCCAGCTGTCAAGGCCAGCTGTATATCAGAAGTAACAGAATGGTGAGTATTGATCGATGGAGAAGCTGCCAGTTTCTTTAAAATATCGCTGCTTGTGGACTGTAAAAGTTGTGATAGTTTATAAACATTTGGGACGAAACTAATAATACCTTTTGATATACTTTTTTCCACAAATCTAAATACATTGGACATAAAATAATAAAATGAAGCTCGTCTTCAATATCGTTACAAAAAAGGCATTTTCGTGCACTTAGTGGAGTTGAAATTGGTTTGTACCATCTACCCGTTTCTACATGAAGTCTATGAGATCCAGTTCGAAATTCTACTTAAAGTCAGCTGGTGTTTTTTCAATATTTACCTTATCTAAATAACATTTGTATGTAAGTTCGACAGAAATATGTTTATGCAACAAAGTTGTATTGCTTAATTCGAGTCGCCCCCTCCACTCTTGGAGTAACATGTCTAAAGACCTTTGTTTGTATAACGTAAACAAAATACTTTCTGTCCATATATTGGCATTCCCGATTCCAAAATGTAAATAAAAACCACGTAAATATAACATATTTCTAAACTGTGAAACCCAATTTTTACATTCATTATTAACAATGCAGTCATGGTACAGTGCCATATATACACATTTTGCTATCCCATTATTCCCAAAATCTAAAATCTTAAATCAATATTTTATTTCTCTTGAAACACGAAGTGGAAGGCTGCCTAACTCGCTGTAGATATAGCCATTTGACGTGGACGGTTTTACATGTAACTGTTTTTTGCAAAATCGAAGGTGACATTTTTGTATACCGTATGCCTGATCACATCCCCCAAACCTCGCCCCCAAATTGGCAGTACAGGGGCTACTAATTTATCAAAGATGTTACAATAATGGCAATGTGTTAATCCAATAAATTTTGCTGCATACCTTTTCCATTGAGAAAATGGCTTTTTGCCCTTGGTCAGCTAGACATTTTTTAGCTTCTGTGAATGAGCTAGTGACGGTAAAGACCAAGCCTAAATATTTCAAGTGGGTCACTATTTCTATTTCGATTCCGATGTGGTGCCATCTATTATCTTGTCTCAATCGCCCCCCCCCCCCCTCTCGTCTAAATACCATTGCCTTTGTTGTGTTAATGTATCGCTAGACACCATTGCTTGCAGTGTTGAGAGAGTATGTCTAACCCATTGTGTAGGTCGATCCTACTTTCAGAACAGTAATATGATGTCATCAGCATACAAAATTAGGAACAACTTTAAAAACACTATATCAATACCATCGAAACGTTTTCGAAGTAGCTCACTTTCCAAGTCATTCAATACATTGTGAATAGTAACGGTGATAGACCTCCCCTTGTCTCACCCCCGGTTTTTTGCATTCAAAATTTCCAAATAATGTAGACACGTTGGTGAATTTAATTATTAAACTCTCCAGACTTATGAGTGTATATTTTCACAAATTGTTTTTTTTGTGGGGTTAGTGACAGAAACAGAGGGTGGGGTAGGGAGCATTAGACCCCTAAATGTTTTAGATGTTGTGTGGAGGGGTAGAGGGAGGGTGATGGTTAAGACAATTTCTTTTCCTGGCAGCAGCCTTGAGAATGAATAATAGTCAGTAAATAAAATAATTACTAAATGCAGTCATACTCAGATAGTTGATCAGGACAGTACATTTTAATATTCAACTGGAAAAAACATTTACAGAGTGAACATGGTAGGACCTGGCTCTATGGCTATCTGTTCAGCATTATTCCTGTAATGGTGAGGATTGGTAAATGATATTTGAATTTTTGGATAGTAAATGGCCATTTGTAGGTTAAGAGAAGAATTTTTTTACTTTACTTTATTTTATTGCCCCAGTAACAAAGCCAAGCCATTTCATTTTTCAAAAAGTAGTCTTCCTTTGGCTTGCAAAAGGACATCTTTCAAGACATACCACTACACAAGCAATTTTTGGCAAACATGACAATTTCCCCATTAATGGTCAAAATTTCATAAGAAAATTTCCATTTTTTGACACAAAATGTACATTTACACTTTGGAGATCAAAAGAAGGCAATTTTTAAAATTTACTACTGAAATGGCTGGCTTGATTATGAAGCCCAGGCCATCTCAAGATCAATACAAATGCTGGTTTTGGACAAGTTGGCCTATAATGGTTTTGAAACCTACTCATTTTGTTATATTACATATGTTATACTATGCTAGGGAGGACAAAACCGTTGATAAAATGATAAAATGATTGAAAAGAAATTGGGAATTAGTCATTCTTGAAGCAAAGGAATTTCAATTAGCAATTCCAATTCCTAAAAATTCACCGATTTATCCAATGTGGTAACTGAATTAGTACAACTTCCAATTACCACCAGTCCTGGTCATTGTTAAATTGAATCTGCTATCTAGAGCCTTTAAATTTCCCCTGTATGGGTGGAGTTACATCCCTGTCTGCCTGGAACTTGCTTCCACATATCTAATTTTCAGCAATTCCTGAGTGAATAGTACATGACTAGATACTCATACACCACCAGGTCTACTCGACTCTTATTTAAAAGACAAATTGGTTTCTATGCTTGGGAAGATGTGGGGCCATATGTTCAGCAATGTTTTAATATGGCGTGAGTGATTCAACACTGGAAATTCTACCTAATTTATCTGAACCAATTCATGGCATGGCACTTGCAGATGCACATATCTGATTATCAAATGCTAAAACATTTTGTAGAGCTTGCACTGTTTGCATAAGCTGAGATAAACATTGATTGTTCTTTTCTATACTATCTATTTTATCAAGCATATCTCATCAGTCACCCATATATTAAATGATGTAATTATTTAAATAATTTTGTTATTAAATGTAGACTGTTAATGCAGAATTTGAAGTAAATGTGAGGCTGTACATGGTTGGTTCTCAGTTATTTTAACTACATACATATAATTTATGCAATAGCAGTTGGCATCATGTCTTGAAGCCCAATAAACTAATAACCCAATCCACATGCCCCTAGCAATTGAGGTAGGTAAATGTAGAGAAGTATCTTTCATGGTGACGGTTAGGGTTTTCTATTACTATGTTTTGCTAAGCACAGCAAAATAAATCTAGGAAAATAATAAAACTATGAAAATTCAATAAATTTAACAATCAGTCCAGTCTTATGTAGAAATATAAATATTGCAATATTTTTGGGAGCAGATAAATTGTATCCATTGTTGCAGGTACATGTATGTAAATGAATCATAGACATCCATATGCTTTTCAATGCAACCATCCAGGAAAACTATTGAATATTTTGAAATTAATTTGACTGGCAGTTGTTTGCTGCCTTAGGCAGCAATGGCTTCCAGTCAAATTAATTTCAGAATATTCATCAGAATAAGTTTTATATCATAAAGAATATACTTTTTCAGGGATTTGTTGGTGAAATGGTTAACTAAATACACAATTAAACATGATCAACATATATTCAAAGTTAGTTAAGCTTATTTACTTTATGCATATAGTAACAGTGACTTCCTCTTACAATCAGTGGGGGGTTGCCCTTAGCTGGCCTACCACTTGAAATGCAGGAGAAAACTTCTTTCCATCCTACTCACCCCATATCCAAATCAGCTCCTGCATCTCAAAATCCGACACACCCAGCTGGTTATCATATTATATCTCCTGTCAGCCATGGATAATTAAACTTACTTAAAAGAATAACAACACTGCTGAATATATTTTCACATGAACTTAGACTAACATCCATTTTAGCTATCACCCCCCCCCCCCCCCCCCCCCCACCACCCCCACTCCAACCCGCACACACCACCGCCCACAACCCCAACCAAACATGTATACAGCTATCGCCTCTCAGTCGTCTAGAGGTATAAATTTATCACCCATTCATACCATCACGCACTTATTTGAGCATAGAACAGCACAAATGTCGCCATTCACATACACAATGAGCAAGCCAGTTGATGCACGAATACTGGTTCCAACATGGTATGAAAGCAGTAAATAAATCATTGCTCTCAATACCGTACACAAATAAAGTGGAAATTGAATATATTCCGCCAAATAATTATTATTTAGAGGATTAGTGCGGTGTAAGATAAGATTTACAGCCCAGGAAGTTCGTGTTTACTTTATCACATCAGTGAACGCTTGACGGCCAGGCCAAAGATAATAGATATAGCAAGATGGGAATTACGTTATAACGCGATACAATTTTGCGCAGCTTTTACGGCGTAGCGCCCTCTTACGTCCTTGACGTGACGTTATAGGGAGAGGTAATTAAAAACAATTACGTTATGCTAATGGATCAAGCAATTGTCGCCTTTTTACATCAAATTTACTTCTTTAAACAGGTGCGATATGGTCAATAATAATTTTGTAGTTTTATAGCCCATTTATGTTAATATTATAACTTAATCCAGATATACACGTTTTGCTCTAAAATAACGCCGATTACGACCAGTGTCTATAGGCCGCCGTCATATACTTGCTTGATAGGTCTAGATATTGGTCTACACGCACTTGACTAAAAATCGGTGCTCGGGCGGGCTCCCTAACATATTGACTAAAATGGGTGTTTTTGTTATTACTCAGAATTTCACCGTGAAGAATCAAATTTGCATTTCCATGATCACTGGCACATGTGTTCATGTGTGTTATAATTCCTACTTGATAAGAGAAGTATGAGTAGTTTCTGAAATCGCGTAGCCCTAAGAGAATATGACTAGTCTGGCGCATATTATTAAATATTTGCTATCAGCTCGAAATTCCCCCATGCCTCTGTGGAATGGTAGGGCTTATATCCTATACGGTCATATCTCACAGTGACACACTGTTTTAAAATTTGCACAAAATTAGGGCAAGTCCAATACTTAAAACCATTAATCATTATGATAGAGAAAAAATGAAACATAGTTGCACATGTGCATTTAGCTGACATACTCAGCTTTATGGCATTACAAGTCTCATGATGATCGTTGGCTAATTTCCAAGATACCAAGTACGTAAACAAAAATGCTAGGTAAAAATTGCTAAACTTATTCAGTTTCATCTTCGATCCGCAATCTTTCTTACAGATTTTATTGCTCCGTAAAATTAAGTATTATCTGTGTATTTGTAAAGCAAGCAACGATATTTCTCACAGGACCGAACTTAGAGGGAGCGCTGTGCAAAGTTTTTAAAAATTCTTGTTCTGGGCCCCCAGAGAAATATCTAAAGTTCCGGTTGTGTTTCAAACGTAAAGCCGTTTGGGGTGGAGGTGGGGGTGGGGTGAGAGTCGGGTGGTGTTATGCGGTCAGAGGGCTGTGGGATTTGGCCCACACCGGTCTTATAGTTATGTCATCTATGTGTGTAACTTGAAGTTACAGAGGGGAAAAGAAATACAAAAACGATTTGTGTGTCACTTTGGGAGGGGGGTGGGGGCTGGAAATTTGAGGTCGTGTGCGAATGCACGTGTTGCACGACCTTAAGTTCGGCCCGTCCAGCTATTTCATTCCGCAAAGGTTTGGTGGAATTCAACCAAATTTGTTATATTTGAGTTACCCATACACGATTCCAGTTCGTGAAATCACTGTTCTATTGGACTCCGGCCTTATGGGAGGGTACAGTTTTCAGGATAAAAGGTTAATGAACGCGTGGGTATTTGCGATGGCCGTGCCATCGACTGCACGCTATATGGTCGTAGCCTGCTGACATACAGATTTTCTCAATTTAGTCAACTATTTTTCAGCAGAAACTGCGCAAAACGGGGTAAATTTGCAGGCAATAGTAGCCTATGTCGA
>CM067365.1:79460260-79523126 GCA_034401795.1 Chaetoderma sp. LZ-2023a
CCATGATACAACTGTCTTCAGATCAGGATCCTCCAACTGACGCTCCCTTAGATCTTCCGAAGAGAATGCGTCTAACCAGTTTGACCTTCCGATAACCTGGTCTGTTTGGGGGACACCATTCAGCAGTCCATCTGGCTCGTCGCTGTCTGTGTCGCTGTCTGATAGGTCATTATTACTCAGTTGAAGGGCCCTTATGGTTTGAAAAGCCAAAGGAATTACATCATCAACATCTTGTTCAAATTGAGACCATTGCTGCTGAAGCTTGGTACAATATTTGCACCCACCACATGGTAATGAACCAAGAGATTGGCCAGCTTTTTAACAGTGGCAAGGTGAAGAATCACTTGGAACTCGTGATAGACAATCAGCATAAGAATGCTGTTTACCGGGCCTGTACTGCATCGTCATATTATATTGGGACAGTTCTTCTAGCCATCCAGCTAGTTGTCCATCGATGTGCTTAAAACTGAGCAGCCATGTGAGACTGTGATGGTCAGTCTGCACAATAAATGACCGTCCTAGCAAGTACATACGGTACTGCCTAGTAAATGCTACCACGGCTAGCAACTTTTTGCGTGTAACACAATATTTACGTTGAGCCGGTGTCAACGTTCGGCTCACAAAACCAATAAGCACCTCTTTCCCATTCTGAATTTAGGATAACTCTGCACCAATAGCAGCCTCTGAAGCATCAGTATCCAGTATGAAGGTACCATCCGGTGTCGGATAACCTAACACTGCAGGGTTGGCCATAGCACCCTGAAGTGTTTCGAAAGCTACCTGATGCTCTAGAGTCCAGTCATACTCTACTTTGGAACTGGTAAGTGCAGAGAGAGGAGCAGAAATACCAGCAAAACCCTGTTTGTGCTCTCGGTGGTAATTCATTAACCCTAGGAAAGATTCCAGCTCTTTCCTGATCTTAGGAACAGGCCGATTAGCGACACTTTCCATATTCTTTGGCTTAACAGCGATTCCCTTATCACTCACCAACTTACCTAAGAAACAGAGTTCTGTACGGAACAAATTAATTTTAATTTAAGGTTGTGCAACAGGAATCGGGAAAGGACAGCTTTCAAGTTGGTAATATGACTGTCAAAGTCAGTCCCTGTCACTACCACATCATCTAAATATGCAAGACACTCGCACCAGTTAAGACCTTGCAACACCAGCTGAACAACCCTCTGAAAGGTAGCCAGGCTGTTGCACGTACCAAATGGCATCCGGAAAAATTCAAAGAGCCCATATCTTGTGATAAATGCGAGCTTGTGGCGGTCCTCCGGGTCAACCTCGACCTGCCAATACCCGGCTGCCATATCAAGTGTGCTGATGAACTTAGCACCACCAAGTGCATCCAGACATGTCTCAATGTTTGGTAGGGGGTAAAGGTCTTTGCGAGTTAGACTGTTCAGAGCTCGAAAATCGACGCAGTACCGCACGGTACCCTCTTTCTTCCGAACTAATACCGGGGCTGATGACCACTCAGATTTTGACGGAACTATGATACCTTTCTCTAACATTTCCGCAAGGTGTTTCTCTTCCTCATTCTCAAAACCAAGAGGAGTTCATCTAAGTTTAGAACGAACAGGTTGTGCATTACCTGTGTCAACCTTATGTCTTATCCCCTTGAACAAACCCAAATCAAGATCATCTTTTGCAAATGCATCCTGATACTCGATTAACATGGATTTAACTTGCGAAGACTACATCTCCGATAAACCCGATGTCGACCTCTCATACAGATCCTGTTAGAACACAGGGATGTCCACCTCAGTGGCTGTAGAAGTTATTCACGCATCATTTGAAAAAACGTGTAATTATAATAACGCGTTCTGTGAGGCATACAGCGATGGACCCCTGTTGGTTTTTAGTATCTCAAGGAGTATTATTGCTGGAAAAAGCCACTGTGTGCTTATGTGTCCAACTAATTTAGTTTCCCAAAATCTTACAAAGAAATATTAGCTCAGAATCGCGGTTTCCTACATATGACACTGAAGACAACTAACAATAACAATCCAGAAACTATAGGGTTGTCATTCCACGGAATACTAACATAGATGATAGAAACTTAGCACGAAAATATACCTCGATTCATTACAGTTCAAATAAATAACATTGAATCTTGAATTTATGACGTATGTATGTAAGGTATATTAATCTATATACCCGACATTTGCATGCTATAGTATAAATAAATAATATATATTTAACTATAACTCACCTATCATCTGTGATTGTTAAATAATACAAAAATAACTATAAAATAATCAAAATGGCGGCCAGAGTCTGTAAAATTGACGTTCGGGCAGGACTAGAGTAGTCTTTATATTTCTGAGAATTCTATCTTTTTTAACAGCAAAATCCTGAGTAGAATTTAGAAATAACTAATAACAATTTTTAATTTAGCGCCCAAAGTACTCCTGCCACCATTTGTAGTAACTTAGCTACGTATAAAAGGTTACTCACCCAACAGAGGTCTCGAATCGGCCCGTGGAACCAGCGGCAGATATGCGCAGTTCAAGTTCCAAGGTACGACTGCCGGGCGTCCGTAGAAATGGCAGGAATCAGCTAGCCCGGCAGCCGCGAAACACGAACTACGGGATTGCGGGATACCGCCAGCACCACACTTTCTTTATCTATCGGGAACTAAAACACACAATTTTCATTCTTCCCCTTTTAATTTGTGCATCCGATTGCAGAGCCTGAGCCCCCTCGACTATGATCAAGCTACATTTTTTATCTTTTGATTTTCCACCTTTAAATTCACTGCAGCACGCCATATCTATTTGTTTATTTACATGTTTGTTTGTTTACCTTGTTTGGCTATTTATTTATTTACTTATTTCGCCTGTTTCGCTTTGTTTCCCTGCGTCAAGGGGGAATTTGCTTTACCGCGTCATTCGCATTACGAGTTAATGCCCCTGGTATAACGTCAAAGTCACGTCGTAGTCGTATGATGGCGCTGTTTTTCAATAGCGTCTCAAAGCGTGCGGGTATTTCCCATCTTGCTATATCCATTATCTTTGGCCAGGCTTCCCCCATTCTAAAAATAATGACGCAATGACGTCACGAAAAAACCTATACCAACCCCTGCTTTTGCCATCATTTTCACATAAGTCATTAGCGAATAAAATGGAAATAGATATTCAAATCAGCATAAAATAAATTAAATTTACTTGACGTGAATGAGTTATTAGCTTCCCTTTTCACTGGCAGATGAAATTTTGTGACTTATAGCTATATCTAGTTTGGTGTTAACACTAACCTCTAGAGGTTAACACCGTGTTGAGGTCAAGTCTTCGTGTTAGTGCTTGCTGCTAATAAACAACAAGTCAAGCATGAGCTCTTATACAAGCGGCTCGATGTTATCCCGCAAAGATAACTGGCGGACAGTGCAATACCAAGATTTACTTTATATGTCCATATGGCAACTCCGTACTTTATTGTGGGACACCAGCTTATTTTTTTGTCCATATAGAAAATAGTGATTTACCTCAAATATGTAGAGAGAAGCCAGAGGTGCCATGTTTATCACGTAGAGGGGGGGGGGGGGGGCGGGGGGTTGTCCGCTCCTTTTAAACATGTAACGTGCCGGATATTAAATATTATAACTATAAACAATTTAAGTTGAAAATAAAATGGCATGCGATTTTTAGTTGAATTACCTCCCTTGCAAATTAATCAGACAAATATGAGATGGTATAGTCTGATTCACATATCTGTGGTAAATTTTGAAGACACTGTTTGCTGGTAACATTTAATTTCGGTTAATGACAAGTCTATGAAAACATAGTTATAATAAAAAACACAAATTCCTGAAGACGAGTTCACCTATTTATCAACTTTAGCACCGCATTCCAAGTCTTTGTCTTTTCAGGCATAGGGGAGACCGGGGCACTAGGCCTATATGTACGTGATACACAAATATATGTGTCTCAAATAAGTTTAACCTTAATACAGATTATCAGTTCATTAAAATGTGCCCCAACGGCGTATATATAGGCTATGTACTTTATAAAATTACACAGAAAATATAGTGTTTTTCCTTTACACTAACATCTCATATGTAACCTGTGGGGTTACTATCCTGAATATTACGCTGACCTGGTATGGGATACTGTGGTCAGTTGTTTATTTCCAGCCCTGCAAAACTTAAGTGACCCATAAAGACAGGCAGTAAGTTGATAACTCTCATCTGCTATAGGATGGTGGTTCTCTGAGATTGGCGGGCATAAGACCACTCCTGAGTCCTCTCATGCAACAATAGGTTTGAACACATAAATTGGGCATAGCATCCATGTACAATTTTGTCAAGTGTTGCCATTCCACTATCATCTGCTTGTATTGGAAGCTATTGGAATTGTATCCCTGAGCATAGAATATGTGTGTCTCATCATCCTATTCACACATTACATTGTCAATCCAATAATAATAGATTTAGAAGCCTGTAAGCTGTTGCTGTCATAAAGGCAGCAATAGATTCCAGCCAAATTAGTTTCAAAACATTCAGCAGATTTACTAAATTATTTAATTAATTATTATAAGAGTGAAAGCTTTCAACACACCATATTACTGAAATTCCTTTGCAGAAACTATATCCTATGCATTCTACCACCACACACATACAGACATAGATATAAACATACCATAGATATGATTCGAAGTGTGTGGTGTGGGAATGTTAGACCAGGTTTGGGGTGTGTGTGTGGTGGAGCTGTCAGACCAGGGATGTGAAGGAGGGTGGGGATGGAGAAAAAAGTGAGACATAGGTATCACTTTTCCGAAGGCGACGGCTTCAACAATGTTAAGTTTTTGCGTTTCGGCCTATATCTCTCAAGATTGGCTAATCGTATTCCAACCAAACTTGGGTACATGGTTGCCCATACTGTTAGGAAACAGCAGCATGGTTATGAGGTCACAGGGTCAAAGGTCAAGGTCACTTTGACCATGATACAAAAATCTGTTTTTTCAACTTTAAGTTTTTGCGTTTAGCATCCTATTGAAACTAAACTTGGATAGATGTTAAGGGATGAAGTTAAGAAACAGCATGATGGCATTAAGGTCACAAGGTCAAAGCCGAAAAAGCGGCGATAGGCAAGACATTTAATTCCGCAGAATTCTTGTTTTTGTCAAAATGTTATCAGAAGGACAAGACTTATGACAGTTTAGTTTAGTTTACAGTATTTAAGCAGTGTTAGATCACCTGGCCAGAATGACCAAGTGAGAGCTTATGCTGTGGCGACCGTCCGTCCATCTGTCTGCCTGTCAACTTTTCCTTTAAACGACTTCTCAAAAACTACTGGGCCGATTTCAATTATATTTGACAAGAAGCATCCTCAGGACATAGGGATCTAAGTTTGTTCAAACGAAGCCGATCAGCCATATCCAAGAAACCGCTTGGCAGATCGATTCAAAACTCATGAAATATCATCTAGGGCAAGGGCGGAACCAAGTTTGTTCAAGAGAAATTGATTGGCCAAATAGTTTGGTGGCCATCTTGGATGACCTAGTTTTCGCGAAAACGACTTCTCCAGAACCGCTGAAAGGATAAAGCCGAAATTTTGAAGATATAATCAGGCACTAAGGGTGATTAAAGTTTGGTCAAGTGAAGTCAATCCATCAAAAAACATGGCCGCCGTGAGCCAATCACAATATAGCGTGTTTGGTGGCCATTTTGAATTTTTTATTTGATGGATTTGAGGCCGAAATTAGTTATAATTATATATATATATATATATATATATATATATATATATATATATATATATATATATATATATATATATATATATATATATATATATATATATATATATATATATATATATATATATATATATATATATATATATATATATATATATATGCTCAATAGGGGTATTCTAATATCAAATTAGCCATTTTTGAAATCATTTTCCAGCCAAAAGCTCCCATACTAAAGCAATGTGCAATTTAAAATGGCATCTACTGGAGAACCAGTAGGCCGATTTCAATTATATATGGCAGGAACAATCCTTAGGACATAGCGATTCAAGTTTGTACAAACGAACCCGATTGGCCAATTTGGCTGGTGGCCATCTTGGATTTTGGCTGACTTTTGGAAACATCTTAAAAAATCTCTGGAACGTCTTTGGGGTGGGGGGCGGGGGTGATTGATGCACGCCTCTTGAAATATGATCTAGGCCAAGAACTGAATCAGGTATGTTCGAGGGAACTTGATTTGCCAAATGGTTGCCAAGGTGTCAGTGCCCAATAATTGCAGGTGAGTGATACAGGCCCCTTGGTACATTTCTTAATGGCTATGATGTTTGTATTTAAATTTTCAGATTCCAAGATACATGTACATGTATGAACTTCTGAAATATGAAACCTGTTGGTGCTGTATTATTTTCTAGTCGCTGTTCATTCAAACTTTTTTATCATTTGATTTCGAGTCGATTTCATGACTCTTTTTATGTTCATATTATTTCTCACAAATATTTCTTGCTTATTTTTACTTGTCCCTACCGTTTTGATGTTTCTTGTGCACTTTTGCATAAATCATTCATTCCTACAAAGTTTTCTGTTTGGCGGTATCCCTTGCCTGGTTTCATCCTTGATCGATTTGTAAGGTACGTAATACAGCATCCTTTCTATATATATATATATGCTGTCTGCATAATCTAAGTAATATATTTCAACCTGTCCAATAGTACCATATTTATCTTTATTTTCCCTAATTTTAGTCATGGTAGCTGGTGTTGCTTTTGAGTCTGACACAGTTGAATGGTGTTGCTGTCATAGCTCCACTGGAAATCACTATGCCCGCAGGCTGTAAAATTATGATAAATAAGGTAAAAAAATACAAAATATATACATATATTTTGAAAACAATTTTCTTACTATCAAATTGCAATTGTCATGCATCTTCCAACATCTAAAACCAATGAAATGATGATATAAATCTAGAGGAGCATACATTTGTAGCAATTATTCGTTCATCTTGCACTAATTCAAACTTTAAAATCCACAATCTTATATGAATTTAAGTGAACGTGCATGTACTTGTACATGTAAACACAGATTTTGCACCAGCATCCTCGAAATTGAACTAAGAGATAGAAAATTCAACTTCCCGCACTGAGAATGGGATTTCAGATGTTCAGTAAAATCAATTAACCCTTAAATACAGTCTAGATTTATTCAATAAAAGTTCAGTTTTCTCGTAGAAAGTGTCTGCTTGTAGGCCAAGCGTCCATGAAGCTTGTTTTGGAACATGTGTTGACAATAGGCCGTTTTCTTGTTTATGCTTGGTGATGTCACACCAGCGCATGAGCATTAGCTGGTTGGCAAAAGATACACCATGCTCACATGTGTTGAGTAGATAAACAGTCATATCAGCTATGTCTAATTTTACAATTCACTGAGATATTGCGCGAAATACGGATAGATGATTCTTACATCATTCAGACCAGATGGGTTCTAAATATCTGACTGTTGTCAACGATCAACTACAGATATATAGGCATATCTGAATGTATGTTCGCGGTGGGGAGTTGCCTATGTGGTGTGGTGTGACCTCTCTTTTGTTGCTTGCGAGCAGGTCTGGTCACCTATTTCCCCCCCCCCCCCCCACCCACCCCACCCAGGGATGGTGTGGTTGGTGTGGAGAGTATTAAAAAACATGCTTGTTTTGCATACATATAGCACACATATGTATATCTATAATACAGCATCCCACTAAGCGCATACCTAAATGTACAGCTAGGTAGCTTAAGGTGTCTACTATTTTGAGAAAAAGAATTGCAAATATGTCTATTTTACAGTTTCATATCATACCCTTTGGTGCTTTTCCCGTCCGATAGGGGAGAACAGTACGCCAATTTACTCCCCAGGACAACTCAACTCATAGTTGATGGACAAATCACCTCACACAATGGCTAACATTTACCAATTTATTTCAAGTGCAGTACATCATATGCACCCCAGACTTATGGGCAACTCACCTCACAGCTGATGGACAAATCACCCCACATAATGGACATGATTAATTTATATATATGTATATCCCTTTTCTTTCAAGAACAGTAAGCCCATTTGCTCCACAGACTTATGCACAACTCACCTCATAGTTGATGGACAAATAATCCCACAAAATGGCTAACATTTACCGATTTCATTTCAAATGCAGTATCTCATATGCACTCCAGCGTATGGACACCTCACCTCATAGCTGATGGACAATTCACCCCCACATAATGGACATGATTAATTTATATATATATCCCTTTTCTTTCAGGAACAGTAAACCCATTTGCTATACAGACTTATGCACAACTCACCGCATAGTTGATGAACAAACCACCCCACAAAATGGCTAACATTTACCGATTTCATTTCAAGTGCAGTATCTCATATGCACCCCAGGGTTATGGACACCTCACCTCATAGCTGATGGACAATTCACCCCCACATAATGGACATGATTAATTTATATATATATATATCCCTTTTCTTTCAGGAACAGTAAACCCATTTGCTCTACAGACTTATGCACAACTCACCTCATAGTTGATGAACAAACCACCCCACAAAATGGCTAACATTTACCGATTTCATTTCAAGTGCAGTATCTCATATGCATCCCAGACTTATGGACAGCTCACCTCATAGTTGATGGACAAATCACCCCCACATAATGGACATGATTAATTTATATATCCCTTTCTTTCAGGAATAGGAAACCATTTGCTCCACAGACTTATGCACAACTCACCTCATAGTTGATGGCCAAACCACCCCACAAAATGGCTAACATTTACCCATTTTATTTCAAGTGCAGTACATCATATGCACTCCATACTTATGGACAACTCACCTCATAGCTGATGGACAAATCACCCCACATAATGGACATGATTAATTTATATATCCCTTTTCTTTCAGGAACAGTAAACCCATTTGCTCCACAGACTTATGCACAACTCACTTCATAGTTGATGGACAAACCACCCCACAAAATGGCTAACATTTACCAATTTCATTTCAAGTGCAGTATCTCATATGCACTGCAGACTTATGGACAACTCACCACGTAGTTGATGGGCAAATCATCCAACATAATGGACATGATTAATTTATATATATATATATATATATATATATATATATATATATATATATCCCTTTTCTTTCAAGAACAGTAAGCCCATTTGCTCCACAGACTTATGCACAACTCACCTCATAGTTGATGGACAAATAATCCCACAAAATGGCTAACATTTACCGATTTCATTTCAAGTGCAGTATCTCATATGTACTCCAGCGTATGGACACCTCACCTCATAGCTGATGGACAAATCACCCCACATAATGGACATGATTAATGTATATATCCATTTTCTTTCAGGAACAGTAAACCCATTTGCTCCACAGACTTATGCACAACTCACCTCATAGTTGATGGACAAATCATCCCACAAAATGGCTAACATTTACCGATTTCATTTCAAGTGCAGTATCTCATATGTACTCCAGGCGTATGGACACCTCACCTCATAGCTGATGGACAAATCACCCCACATAATGGACATGATTAATGTATATATCCATTTTCTTTCAGGAACAGTAGACCCATTTGCTCCACAGACTTATGCACAACTCACTTCATAGTTGATGGACAAACCACCCCACAAAATGGCTATCATTTACCAATTTCATTTGAAGTGCAGTATCTGATATGCACCCCAGACTTATGGACAACTCACCTGATAGCCTATGGACAAATCACCCCACATAATGGACAATTTGCACCTCGGTATTATGGACAATTTGCACCTCAGTAATATGGACAATGCACCTCGTAAGATGGACGCTTTTAAGGTGCTACTCAGATGTACCTACTGTACCACGATGCACCCCACAAGTACAAATTTGCACAAGTGTACTCTCATTGGTACGTCCGTCCGTCCGTCCGTCTGATTGACTGACCGTCTGTCTGTCTGTCTGTATGTCTGTCTGCCTGCCTGACTGCCTGCCTGCCTGCCTGCCTGCCTGCCTGCCTGCCTGCCTGCCTGCCTGCCTGCCTGCTTGCTTGCCTTCATGCCTGCCTGCCTGCTCCACTGGCTGATTGCCTGCCCGCCCGCCTGCCTGACTGCATGTCTGCATGCATGCCTGTATGTCTGCCTTCCTGTATGTCAGTATGTTTACCTGCCTGTCTGCCTGCTTGTCTGCCTGCCTGCCTGCATGCATGTGCTGCCTACCTGCCTGCCTACATGGCTGATGGCATGCCTCTATGGCTGGGTGTTTGCCTGCCTGCCCGCCAGCCTATGCAACTCTGTCTCTCTATCTGTCTACCTGCCTATCTGCTTGCCTGCACGCCTGCCTGTATTGCTGTCTGGCTGCTTGCATTCTTCATAGTCCAACCCATGCATCTACAGATGCACCGATATGCATACCCTCCCACCACCATCAAATCACACATAGATCCGTGCAATGAGCCATCTACAGATTCACAAACCCACGCACACAAAGGCCTATTGAGAGGCCAAACACACAAACACACGCACGCACGCACACACGCCCACCCTCACATATACCCAAAAGTCCCAACCCCATGTCTAGTAGCCAAACAGCACCTACATAACCACTCACTCACAGACAACCGAACCTCAGACACACGCCCAGCTCCTTAAAGAGACATCTTCGTAAGGCGAGGGAACGCCTTAGTAAGGCGAGGGAACGCCTTAGTAAGGCGAGGGAACGCCTTAGTAAGGCGAGGGAACGCCTTAGCTAAGGCGAGAGAATGCCTTAGCTAAGGCGAGGGAACGCCTTACCAAGGCGAGGGAACGCCTTACTAAGGTAAGCAAGGCACACGTAGCAATCTGCCTGTCTACACTCATGCATGCATGGACTCATGTATGCCTGCCTGCCTGCCTGCCTGCCTGCCTGCCTGCCAGCCAGCCTGCCTGCCTGCCTGCATGTATGCATGTCTGTCTGCCTGCCTGCCTGCCTTTCAGCTGTCTGTCTGTCTGTCTGTCTATCTGTCTGCCTGCATGCCTCTATGGCTGGATGTTTGCCTGCCTGCCTACTTGCCTGCCTGCCTGCCCGTCCGCATGCCTGCACGCATGCATTCATGCATGCATGCATGCATGCATGCATGCATGCATGCCTTCCTGTATGTCAGTATGTTTCCCTGCCTGCCTACCTGCCTGCCTGTCTGCCCGCCTGCCTGCCTGTGCTGCCTGCCTGCATGTGCTGCCTGCCTGCCTGCTTACATGGCTGACTGCATGCCTCTATGGCTGGATGTTTGCCTGCCTGCCTGCCTGCCTGCCAGCATATGCGTCTCTGTCTCTCTATCTGTCTACATGCCTATATGCTTGCCTGCCCGCCTGCCTGTATTGCTGTCTGGCTGCTTGCGTTCCTGATAGTCCCACCCATACATCTAGAGATGCACCGATATGTATACCCTCCCACCCACAGACCCACCGTCAAATGACACATAGATCCGTGTAATGAGCCATCTACAGATTCACAAACCCACGCACACAAAGGCCCATTGAGAGGCCAAAGACACAGACACAGACCCACTGACCCAGACACCCATTCACAAACCCACAAACAGACACACACACGCGCGCGCACGCACGCACACACGCACGCACGCACGCACGCACGCACGCACGCACGCACGCACGCACGCACGCACGCACGCACAGATCCAGCCCTCACCGTCCCACCCGCCCACAGACACGTTACTCATAGATACATGCACAAGCCACCACCCACACCCACAAATACGTGCCCAACCAAAGACCCACACCCACAAACAAACACACCTACCAAAACATGCACGATGCCCTAGCGCACCCATTCAAGGACGCATCGATTCACGTACCCAGTGACTTACAAAGCCACACTCCCATGCTCACATATACCCAAAAGTCCCAACCCCATATCTAGTAGCCAAACGGCACCTACATACCCACTCACTCACAAACACCCGATCCTCAGACACACGCCCAGCTCCCTAAAGAGACACCTTCATAAGGCGAGGGAACGCCTTAGTAAGGCGAGGGAACGCCTTACCTTAGATCTGCCATCTACCTAGCAATCTGCCTGTCTATACTCATGCATGCATGTACACGTGTATGCCTGCCTGGCTGGCTGGCTACCTGTCAGCTGTCTGTCTGCCCGTCCATCCGTCCGTCTGATTGACTGACGGACTGTCTGTCTGTCTGTCTGTCTGTCTGTCTGTCTGTCTGTCTGTCTGTCTGTCTGTCTGTCTGTCTGTCTGTCTGTCTGTCTGTCTGTCTGTCTGTCTGTCTGTCTGTCTGTCTGTCTGTCTGCCTGCCTGCCTGCCTGCCTGCCTGCCTGCCTGCCTGTCTGTCTGTCTGTCTGTCTGTCTGTCTGTCTGTCTGTCTGTATGTCTGTCTGTCTGTCTGTCTGCCTGTCTGCCTGCCTGCCTGCCTGCCTGCTTGCCCGCCCGCCTGCTTGCCCGCCCGCCTGCCTGCCCGCCTGCCTGCCTGCCTGCCTGCATGCATGCCTGTATGTCTGCCTTCCTGTATGCCAGTATGTTCACCTGCCTGTGTGCCTGCATGCCTGCTTGATGTGTGCATGTGCCAGCCTGCCTGCTTGCCTGCCTGCCTACCTGCCTATCTGCCTGCCTGTCTACATGGCTGACGGCATGCCTCTATGCCAGCCAGCCTATGCGTCTCGGTCTCTACATCTGTCTACCGTCAAATCAAACATAGATGCGTGCAATGAGCCATCTACAGATTCACAAACCCACGCACACAAAGGCCCATTGAGAGGCCAAACACACAGACACAGACACACTGACCCAGACACCCATCGCAAACACACACGCACGCACACAAGCACGCACGCGCAGGCATGCGCTCACGCTCGCACACACAAACCCAGCACTCACAGTCCCACCCGCCCACAGACACGCGACTCATAGATACATGCACAAGCCCCACCCACACCCACAATTGCGTGCCCAACCAAAGACCCACACCCACAAACAAACACACCTACCAAAACATGCACCATGCCCTAGCCCACCCATCCAAGGACGCGTAGATTCACGTATCCAGTCACTCACAAAGCCGCACTCCCATCCTCACATATACCCAAAGGTCCCAACCCCATGTCTAGTAGCCAAACGGCACCTACATAGCCACTCACTCACTGACACCCGAACCTCGGACACACGCCCAGCTCCCTGAAGAGAGACACCTTCGTAAGGCGAGGGAACGCCTTAGTAAGGCGAGTGAACGCCTTAGGTAGTCAAAAATAATTTTCACTATGTCGTCTAAGGGTGTACCTTACACATATGGGCGTGCAATATCATTCTATTTCCTTTATTTTTATTTATTTATTTATTTTTATTCTTATTTTAAATTCTTCATACAAGAATCAAAATTTAAATTCTTAAATTAAAATATTAATTTTAAAAATTCGTTTATTTTTATGTATTTATTTATTTTTATTTTTATTTTAAATTCTTCATACAAGAATCAAAATTTTAAAATACTCAATAATTAAATAACAAATAATTAAACAACAAAACTGTAGATTTCCCCATACCCCATTTGAAAAGCCAGCAATCTCAAATTTACATAATATATGCAAATGTCGATATATACAAAATACATCTATATATAATTCCGCAACTCGTTTCTTGGCCAAAATCCATCCCCAAAACCCCGTTTTAGCGTTATTTAAAATTACCCCCCCCCACCCCCACCCCCCCCCCACCATATGTACTTTTGAAAATAATAAGTAATTAAAACACTGTATTTACAAAAAATAATCGATGACAAATAAAATCGAAAGATGATATATCTAGGGGAGACAACTTAAGCAAACACAAAACTTATACTTAATCATAATCGTCTCCCCTACGTTTTTATATTTAAAACGAAAATATTTACACAAAAATACCAATAAGCACAGACCTCTCCCGGCCCACAAATGGACAACCAGCAAGAAAACACGCACGCACGCGCAAACATATTACACCCTACTAATAAAATAAATCCTAAAACAGGGACTGACGTCACAATTATAACTAATAGGGAAAGCTCCGCCATGCATTTGAAAGAATCATTCAAGTGTATGAATTGTATGTCTTTTGATTGATTAACTATTTTAACAAATCAATCTGTTTTCCATTCTGAAACTAACCTAAACGGGCCCTGCTGCCGCCATAGGCAGCAACAGCACCCAGCCAAACCAGTACCAAAATGACCAACACATCGCCCGCATAGTCACCCTTGTGCGGAAATTTCTGTGATTCAAGATTCATTCGATCCCAAAAGGTATAGGCGGAGCACAGCAATAATATACGAAACAGAACATGGGCGGGACATAACTAGCACCCATAAACATGCACATAACAACACCAGTTCTAAGCAATAACAAGTAGCCATACATAACTGACTTTAAATATCGTGAATTAAAACAATCCACCACTCGAGTTTATGCTGTCATAATGAAATTCCACCCTTCAATGATGAGGTCACTATCAATATTAGTTTAAAATCCACCATCTTGAACCAGAAATACTCTGCCAAGTGTAGGCTACGAATTGCATGTCTTTGATGAATTTATCATTCAATCATCAACCAGGTAAATATTTTGAAACTAATTTGACTGCTGCCATAGTTAACAACAGAACCCAGTCAAACCAACGTCAAAATCATACCTGCATAGTTACGCTGGCATTAAAGACAAATGAATCAAAGGTTCAGTCGACCCCAATACCTGCAAAGCATGGGTGGAGCTTAGCTAGAAATGGGCGGGGCATAGATATAAACAGACCCCTCCTTCCAACTACATACAACCAAACAAGAGCAGCAAAACGCTTGATACATAATAAGCAAACGTTGTGCACACCCACGCACGCACGTACTCACGCGCACACGCACGCACGCGCGCACGCACGCTCACAGGCACGCACATTCCAATGTTAATGGGCTACTAGTAGCAAGACAAACCGACGCGATATGGGAAACTGAGAATTCAGTGCAATATTCAACACTATTCATTTTGAAAGGAATTAAACTGAAAAGTGCTACCACCCCGAGGCAGCAACAACTTTCAGTCAAATCCGCAACAAATCAAACACACGTCAAATTGATGTGAAAGTTGAAACAGCTGCATGGCCCGAGCGTTACCATAGACACTGCGTATGTATATAGGGCTTTAGTGCTGTCGTCTCTCGTGTTACTCGCTGATTGGCTGAGCGCTCATTGACGGCTTGGGACTGGCGCGAGATGAAAGTTATGAATGGAGCGGCGTAGTAAACGTAGTATTTTATAAGCGTACAGGCGCATTCCAGGTTTCAAAGGAATGGCATCACGTTCGTACTATGTTTAGGCCTACAATGCATGCATATACGCGAGCATACACGCATACACATATGCACACATCCACACACACGCATACACGTACACATATGCACACACACGCATACACGCGTGTATGTCCTATCTGGTAGAACCAATTGATTATCATTTCCAATTGAGCAAAATAATTTTGAGTTTAGCCAATATTTTCCAAAATGCGATTCAGATACCTTGGATCTATAAATGATAATTCTAAATTTAAAGTTTTCAAAAATGAACATATCAAATTGGATGATGTTACATGTCCAGCATTAAATTGTTTTACACGAACTCTAGTGCCCTGGATAGAATTTATCGCCATAGGCAGTCAGGTAGATGATAAGCTCATTACTCTCTCAGCTTCCTCCTGCGACTGAAAAAAAGAAACATTTCATCAATGTCATATCTAGGGTTACATGACCACGAGAGAGCTGCGCTATCCAAGCCTTAATTGTGTTGATTAGAGGCTTGGCAAATTGACAAAAATAAAATAAATGTTCAGCTGTCTCTAATGGATGATGACACAATGGACACACACAAGAACGACTGAGACTAATTTTACTTAAATATTCTCCTTCTGGTAGGACGCCATGGCATAATTTAAAGAGCACCGTCCTCAGTGACGGGTCTAAAAAATTTGAACTAATATTACGACATGATGCTGTAAAATTAATTGTCCTAAATTTCCTCTCAACTTGAAGGTCCACTGACCGTTTATTGAGCAATAACCTGTAGAATTCAGCAGAACTTATTGGCGTGGACCAGTCAAGATCTGGATAAAGCCACCTAAATTCAAAATACGATGTGATGTACCGCTTATAAAATGGTGATCTATCTAAATTATGTAACCGCAGATTAGAAGCTAATCTGGCATTATGCTGCCTTAAAGATAGACCAATCCAATTTTGGTGAAAACCTTACATTTTAGGAAGCAGTCATCGGAAACTGTCAAAACACGTTTGCACATTTATCAAACTTTGCTACAAGAAGTACGTGGTCGTAAGCTCTCAAATAGGTTCACAATCAACGTTGTTCGGTAAATATCTTGCTATGCTGAATCTGAGGGTCCTATGTCCCGGGTGAGCGTTAGGCCATTTGTTTTATCCTAGATATGATATGATATGATATTTTTTAGCATTTTGCCGGTTTAGGCAAATCATCATAAATTACGCGAGACAATCAATACAACTTACAGTAATTAAAGGTGCATGCTCGCGCCAGAATGCTTGAGAATGGAATTGTTGTGATTATGTGCTTTTGGGGGCTTGGATTGTGTGCCTCGATGTAGTGGGGCGGGGTGAGTCATGGCGCATGATGATTTGATTCCATATGAATAAATTTCATAAGGTTAGTTGTGAATTTGGATGCGAGACTCGTGCCTCTAATTCAATTTGGCAGCTTAAAGAAATTATTTTAATTAATATGCGTGGTCAAGTCATCACGTGCTGGGATTTATTTCGTTTCATTGCATCTGGGTGCGCAGTTTAGGCCTCTAGGAGCATGTCGTTTTAGCAGTTTTATTTTCGGGCATTCAGCTGTGGATATGCACCATTAAGACCCACACACACACACGCACACACGCACGCACGCACGCACACACACACACACACACACACACACACACACACACACACACACACACACACACACACACACACACACACACCCACCACCCACCCACCCACATGTGAGGCGATGTGGACATGTAATCCCGTATGTGAGGCGATGTTGACATGTAATCCCGTATGTGAGGCGATATGGACATGTACTCCCGTATGTGAGGCGATATGGACATGTAATCCCGTATGTGAGGCGATATGGACATGTAATCCCGTATGTGAGGAGATATGGACATGTACTCCCGTATGTGAGGCGATATGGACATGTAATCCCGTATGTGAGGCGATGTGGACATGTAATCCCGTATGTGAGGCGATGTGGACATGTAATCCCGTATGTGAGGCGATGTGGACATGTAATCCCGTATGTGAGGCGATATGGACATGTAATCCCGTATGTAAGGCGATTTGGACATGTAATCCCATATGTGAGGCGATGTGGACATGTAATCCCGTATTTGAGGCGATGTTGACATGTAATCCCGTATGCGAGGCGATATGGGAATGTAATCCCGTATGTGAGGCGATATGGACATGTAATCCCGTATGCGAGGCGATATGGACATGTACTCCCGTATGTGAGGCGAGGTGGCCATGTAATCCCGTATGTGAGGCGATGTGGACATGTAATCCCGTATGTGAGGCGATGTGGACATGTAATCCCGTATGTGAGGCGATATGGACATGTAATCCCGTATGTGAGGCAATATGGACATGTAATCCCGTATGTGAGGCGATTTGGACATGTAATCCCATATGTGAGGCGATGTGGACATGTAATCCCGTATGTGAGGCGATGTTGACATGTAATCCCGTATGTGAGGAGATATGGGCATGTAATCCCGTATGTAAGGCGATTTGGACATGTAATCCCATATGTGAGGCGATGTGGACATGTAATCCCGTATTTGAGGCGATGTTGACATGTAATCCCGTATGCGAGGCGATATGGGAATGTAATCCCGTATGTGAGGCGATATGGGAATGTAATCCCGTATGTGAGGCGATATGGACATGTAATCCCATATGTGAGGCGATATACCATAAGTTCGCAACTGCATACGTTTTAACCACAGTGGCGCGACCAAAAATGGATAAATTACGAGATTTCCACAAATTTAAACAAGTGTCAAATTTCTTGAAAATCGTTGGAAATGTGTGTGCCAAGTCGCTCCATTTCCGAAAAACATGCCCCAGATTTTAACTGGTCCTTCAGGCCATGAAATGCGGAAGGCATGATCTGCCGAGGACTTCCATTTACCAAGAGCCAGGCCCGTTGTTTTATTCAAATTTAATCTAGCACCCGGAGCTTTACCGTAGTTAGTGGACAAAAAAAGCAGACGTTATACATCTTGAGGCGAGCTACAAAAGGCTGTTGTATCGTCTGCATATAATGAGACTTTCACATTTCTGGGATGACCAGGTAATTTCACTCCCTCTATCACCGGGTCAGATCTGACTTCGATGTCGGCCATGTCTTTCAAAGCTTCAAATAATTATTGTTTATCAAATGGTGCTTCACACAATCTAAATGATGTTTGCGTAATTTGTGACAAATAAGCCATAAACTCTCCTAAAATTTCTTTATCAATTGTCTCTTTAGAATTCAAATCTGCATAAAATGTAAACATGGGCTCATAATTCCTTGCTATCACTAATGTCCTGTTCATCATCATTTGTTAATTTTTTAATTATTTTATCCCGAGCTCTTAAATGGAATTCCTCTCTTGTGATGATATTGCGTCTGAGCGAGAACGGACTAACGCGCCTTTATTTAAATCAATGTAAATTTGAAAATCTCGGTCTTAGTGGCTTTAATTTGGTCAGTATACTGGCCACTGTTATCGGAAAGATCCGCTTCAATTAATGTCAGACGTCTTTCTCTTAAAGCACGGATATCTTTAATTGCGTTCGGGCGCCTAAATTTACAATAATCAATAATCATATCTGTTTTTAAATCATCCCACACTTCCGCCGTAAATTTTGAAATTTATCTAACTGAAACAGATCATCTGTCAAATAAGATTTGAAAAATTTCACAAAAGCTTCTTTCAATAGACTATTATTAAAATACCAGCGGCCAGGCCCAGAAACAATACCATCGAAAGGACTGCAAGTCATGATAACATATGGGTGGTCCGACAAATAACAAGGGCTAATTTCATATTTACTAATATTTCTCATCAACTCTTCCAACACATACATTCGGTCCAGTCGCTAAGAAATATTACGACAACGATGCGTGACAGTCACAACATAGGGATGAAAACATCTATGAACATCAGACAAACGAAAATCACGCACAAACATATGGATAATTTCAGCACCAACGGTACCATGAACACGGGAACCACACACTTTATCAATGGCCAGATTCATGACACAGTTAAAATCTCTACCCCCAAATTATGTTTTTTCTTGTAACTAAATATTGTGCCACATAGTAGAAAAATTCCTTTCTTTCAAGATTCTGGTTTAGAGCATAAGTTGAAATTATCCGTATCTATGCACAATAAAGGAGAAAGATGACACCTCCACGCCGGTCTCGTCCATAAGTACCAACTTTGTTGGGAAACTAAGTCATCAAGGATTGTGGGCTGACATCCGCGTACAGAGGCAACTCTGACTTTGTCTAATCTTCTAACAAGAAACTGCTCAACATCCTCGGACAACGCAATCTTCCCAGGAGCTTACCATAGCTACGTGGAATGTACGTGGTCTGACTGTAACATCAAAGAGGCAAACCTTAGGTGTAGACTGTGAACACTATAACACCGATATCACATGCATTCAAGAGACTAAAGTAGCTAAACACTCAGAGCAGCAACTTCAGACAGGCCATAAGCTATTACTCATGGAGCAAAAACAGGCCACTTACCGTGGATTAGGCTTCGTAATCGGGCCAAGGGTATTGGACGATGTCATTAGTTTTGGATACGTCAATGATCGCGTTGCGTTTATCGACCTGGCTATACCAACGCGATGGGTCACCCCATATGGGCCAACTACCGAAAGGACAAAAGAGAATCCAGCTATATTAGATTCGTTCTGTGCAGAAATGAGCTCCGCCATTACTATCTCAGCTAGATGGCAACTGTTCGTGTGTGGCGATTTCAACTCCAAGCTGGGTAAACTCAGCATTGTGGACAAAAGTTCAGGACTTGGCTCACGCATGGGATCGTGTGGAGAGGGCACACGCAACAGCAATGGAGATGCACTGGTGGCATTCCTTAGTTCCAATGGCATATTTGCTACAAATACGGCTTTCAAACACCCATGCCGCCACCGGACAACATGGACTGCACACATTGCTACAACATGGACTGGACACATTGCCACAACATGGACTGGACAGATTGCTGATCGCAAAGCTCCAAATGGTTCTAAGGCTACAAAAGCAGTCTTCAACCAAACAGATTTCATACTATGCAAGACATCAGCAAAACCCCTACTTCGGGATGCCTCAATTCTGACCATAAGCCAGTCATTACACGCCTCCATACGAACCAGCTCTACCTAATGTATAAATGCCATACCAGGCAAGAGGGTAGAGTCACCTACAACTTACCCAACCTCATCAGCGACACTGACACTCAAATGTCATACAAAAAGGCCCTCGTGGTGCAGATAGCTAACATCGACGTCAGCTCCGATCCCAACGAAGCCCTAACCAAAATACTGAAATCTATGGAATCATCAGTTACTAGCACCATAGGTGTTCTAAAAACAACAGAACTAGGTATACTGACGACCCACTCGTAGTAAAACTGTCAGCAGAAAAGAAAGCGTTACGTCTGCAGATCTATAAAAGTGGCTAAAGTGAAGACCACACCAAACTATGCCAGGAACGCAATAACATTCTGCGCCACATTAGCGAACGCTTAAAAGATCTTGCTATCCAACAAGCAGACGCCCTAGCAGCTGAAATTACTGCCACGGATGACTGCCACTAAATGTTTCGGGCAGCCCGAGCCCTGACGAGTTGCTGACTACACACCATCACTAACTGTACACAACTCTGAAGAACAGCATACGGAAAATCATATCCAATGTTACCCTATGCCGCATCTGAGACAAGATCAACGACTTCACCGGATCATGTCAAAGTGGCTTCAAACGTGGACGCAGCTGCGCAGACATTGTCTGGGCTCAACGCATGCTTGTGTCGGTAGCCATGTCCAAACACTGGGATTTCCACAAAATGGGCATTAACATGTCACGAGCCTTCGACACAATTAAGTGCTCAAAGATCCTAGATGTACTATGCCATGCCAGTTGCTATGAAGATGAGCTGCGACTAGTGAGACTACTGGTTGCCGACACCAAGCTGAGAATACGAGTCAGGTCAGTGAAGTCTGTATAGGTTGAGACATCAATTTGCTCCCCACAGGGAGATGGTCTATCCCCTGTGCTCTGCACCTATTACCTGGTTGCTGCATTGAAATCCGTGCAGGAAAATTCCACAAGGTCAAATCCCGCCCCCCCTCTCCGTTGTCAATACTGGGCATGCTGCTAGAGATGGAATATGCCGACGATGTAGACTTTATAGATGAGGAAAAGAAACCCATTGACGAACTTCTCCAAATAGCTGCAAGCAAACTAAAAATTGAGAACCTTTTCATGTATGAATCCAAAACAGAGTTCACCCACATATATCTATCTACAACGCATGAAACTAAAGAAAATGACGACCTACTCTGTGGCGGCGTACCATGCATGAAAAGTAAAATCTTGGGCTCACTGCTTTGCAGTACTACTGACATTGCTGCACGCTGCATCATGGGGAACATAGCTTTCCAGTCCTTCTGGAAGCTATAGATTCGTAGAAGATCAAAGATGCCCTTGGTAAAAATACTACGGTTATACAATGCAACCTGTGTATCCTTGATGATGTATAACTGTAACACCTGGGCAGCTCCAAAGGCAGCTCTAGACAAACTTGACGCATTCCACCTAGGCACCATCACTGGACACCGATGACCCGAGAGCATAATTTCCAATGATGCACTATACAAGATGTGTAATACGCCGCTGCTGTCTGTAAAAGTCGCCCAGCAAAGATGGTCCATGTTTGGCCATGTGCTATAAGGATGACAGAAGACACACCAGCACAGAGAGCCTTGGAATTCGCCCTACTCGGAGCCAGAAAATACAGAGCCAGGAGAGGACGTCATTGCATAAATCTGCTAAGTGTGCTACGAGGTGACTTCAAGAATGCAGGATTAGGCACACTCAAGTCAAGAATGGACCTGAGGAAGCTAAGGATTTTGGCTGAGGACAAGACACGGTGGGCAAAAGCGAAGAAGGACTGATTGCAGCTGTAGGATGTTTCTACTACTACAGCCACAGAATACAGTAATCATACATACATACACAATAAACGACCTTGGTAATTACATTGAATTTTCTTAATTTTATATTATATGGTTTTTGAAATTAATATAGAAACGCCACAAGAATTATGACCGACTTCAAACGACCAAAAACAGTCAAAATCGATCAAAATCTTTTCAACTTTAGATCGGTCATCTACCGAAATAACATGCGTTTTTAGGACAAGAATTACATCTAAATTTAAAGAATTAACCTCACGTGCAAAACTACTAGCACGTCCACGACCTAGCAACCCGGCACATTTGATTGTCGAAACGCGATGGCCGCCATTGTGTCTAATGTGTAGTTGACAAGAAGTAACCATAGCAGCAAATCAGCCGATTGTTACCCGCGCAAGTATGCATGCTTGTGAAGCAATGTTCTCGCTGAATAATGAGTATATCACCTACTATAAGCTTAGCCGTAAATGCCATAATACTAATGATTGCCGCCAATATACACCTTTCTAACAATATAAATAACACCAATATAAATAAACAATAATTAAAATTAATAATTAAAATATAAAAATTAATAATTGAAATATAAAAACAATAATTACAATATGAACCGCTCCAAAAAATGTTGGAGATAATTTTGAAGACGTTAGGTTTATTCAAGGTCAATAGGGCAGTGAGTCCGTCTGGTCGGTAAAGTCGAATCTGAGTGCATATTCCCTTAGGCGGCCCGTTTCGTTATCCAGTTAAGTACAGAAGTTAACCTATATACGAGGAGGAACTGCTTCCTCCACATCAGCCACATAAATACCAGTCCTCATACTGCTTCCTCCACACCAGCCACATCAGTACCAGTCCTCATACTGCTTCCTCCACAACAGCCACATCAATACCAGTCCCCATACTGCTTCCTCCACACCAGCCACATCAATACCAGTCCTCATACTGCTTCCTCCACACCAGCCACATCACTACCAGTCCTCATACTGCTTCCTCCACAGCAGCCACATCAATACCAGTCCTCATACTGCTTCCTCCACAGCCGCCACATCAATACAAGTCCTCATACTGCTAGCTCCACACCAGTCACATCAATACTACTCCTCATACTGCTTCCTCCACACCAGCCACATCAATACCAGTCCTCATACTGCTTCCTCCAGACCAGCCACACCAATACCACTCCTCATACTGCTTCCTCCACACCAGCCACATCAATATCATTCCTCATACTGCTTCCTCCACAACAGCCACATCAATACCACTCCTCATATTGCTTCCTCGACAACAGCCACATCAATACCAGTCCTCATACTGCTTCCTCCACACCAGCCACATCAATACCATTCCTCATACCGCTTCCTCCACACCAGCCACATCAATACCACTCCACATACTACTTCCTCCACAGCATCCACATCAATACCACTCCTTATACTGCTTCCTCCACAGCAGCCACATCAATACCACTCCTCATACTGCTTCCTTCACACCAGCCACATCAATAGCATTCCTCATACTGCTTCCTCCACAACAGCCACATTAATAGCATACCTCATACTGCTCCCGCCACAACAGCCACATCAATACCACTCCTCATATTGCTTCATCGACAACAGCCACATCAATACCAGTCCTCATACTGCTTCCTCCACACAAGCCACATCAATACCATTCCTCATACCGCTTCCTCCACACCAGCCACATCAATACCACTCCGCATACTGCTTCCTCCACAGCAGCCACATCAATACCACTCCCTATACTGCTTCCTCCACAGCAGCCACATCAATACCACTCCTCATACTGCTTCTTCCACACCAGCCACATCAATAGCATTCCTCATACTGCTTCCTCCACAACAGCCACATTAATAGCATTCCTCATACTGCTTCCTCCACAACAGCCACATCAATACCACTCCTCATACTACCTCCTCCACAGCAGCCACATCAATACTAGTCCTCATACTGCTTCCTCCACACCAGCCACATCAATACCAGTCCTCATACTGCTTCCTCCACACCAGCCACATCAATACCAGTCCTCATACTGCTTCCTCCACACCAGCCACATCAATACCAGTCCTCATACTGCTCCCGCCACAGCAGCCACATCAATACCAGTCTTCATACTGCTTCCTCCACACCAGCTACAACATCAATACCAGTCCTCATACTGCTTCCTCCACAACAGCCACATCAATACCACTCCTCATATTGCTTCCTCGACAACAGCTACATCAATACCAGTCCTCATACTGCTTCCTCCACACCAGCCACATCAATACCATTCCTCATACCGCTTCCTCCACACCAGCCACATCAATACCACTCCACATACTGCTTCCTCCACAGCAGCCACATCAATACCACTCCTTATACTGCTTCCTCCACAGCAGCCACATCAATACCACTCCTCATACTGCTTCCTTCACACCAGTCACATCAATAGCATTCCTCATACTGCTTCCTCCACAACAGCCACATTAATAGCATTCCTCATACTGCTCCCGCCACAACAGCCACATCAATACCACTCCTCATATTGCTTCATCGACAACAGCCACATCAATACCAGTCCTCATACTGCTTCCTCCACACAAGCCACATCAATACCATTTCTCATACCGCTTCCTCCACACCAGCCACATCAATACCACTCCGCATACTGCTTCCTCCACAGCAGCCACATCAATACCACTCCCTATACTGCTTCCTCCACAGCAGCCACATCAATACCACTCCTCATACTGCTTCCTCCACACCAGCCACATCAATAGCATTCCTCATACTGCTTCCTCCACAACAGCCACATTAATAGCATTCCTCATACTGCTTCCTCCACAACAGCCACATTAATACCACTCCTCATACTACCTCCTCCACAGCAGCCACATCAATACTAGTCCTCACACTGCTTCCTCCACACCAGCCACATCAATACCAGTCCTCATACTGCTTCCTCCACACCAGCTACAACATCAATACCAGGCCTCATACTGCTTCCTCCATAAACAGCCACATCAATACCACTCCTCACATTGCTTCCTCGACAACAGCCACATCAATACCAGTCCTCATACTGCTTCCTCCACACCAGCCACATCAATACCATTCCTCATACCGCTTCCTCCACACCAGCCACATCAATACCACTCCGCATACTGCTTCCTCCACACAAGCCACATCAATACCAGTCCTCATACTGCTTCCTCCACACCAGCCACATCAATACCAGTCCTCATACTGCTCCCTCCACAGCAGCCACATCAATACCAGTCTTCATACTGCTTCCTCCACAACAGCCACATCAATACCAGTCCTCATACTGCTTCCTCCACACCAGCTACAACATCAATACCATTCCTCAGACTGCTTCCTCCACAACAGCCCCATCAATACCACTCCTCATATTGCTTCCACAACAACAGCTACATCAATACCAGTCCTCATACTGTTTCCTCCACACCAGCCACATCAATACCATTCCTCATACCGCTTCCTCCACACCAGCCACATCAATACCACTCCACATACTGCTTCCTCCACAGCAGCCACATCAAGACCACTCCTTATACTGCTTCCTCCACAGCAGCCACATCAATACCACTCCTCATACTGCTTCCTTCACACCAGTCACATCAATAGCATTCCTCATACTGCTTCCTCCACAACAGCCACATTAATAGCATTCCTCATACTGCTTCCTCCACAACAGCCACATTAATAGCATTCCTTATACTGCTCCCGCCACAACAGCCACATCAATACCACTCCTCATATTGCTTCATCGACAACAGCCACATCAATACCAGTCCTCATACTGCTTCCTCCACACAAGCCACATCAATACCATTCCTCATACCGCTTCCTCCACACCAGCCACATCAATACCACTCCGCATACTGCTTCCTCCACAGCAGCCACATCAATACCACTCCCTATACTGCTTCCTCCACAGCAGCCACATCAATACCACTCCTCATACTGCTTCCTCCACACCAGCCACATCAATACCAGTCCTCATACTGCTCCCTCCACAGCAGCCACATCAATACCAGTCTTCATACTGCTTCCTCCACAACAGCCACATCAATACCAGTCCTCATACTGCTTCCTCCACACCAGCTACAACATCAATACCAGTCCTCAGACTGCTTCCTCCACAACAGCCCCATCAATACCACTCCTCATATTGCTTCCTCAACAACAGCTACATCAATACCAGTCCTCATACTGCTTCCTCCACACCAGCCACATCAATACCATTCCTCATACCGCTTCCTCCACACCAGCCACATCAATACCACTCCACATACTGCTTCCTCCACAGCAGCCACATCAATACCACTCCTTATACTGCTTCCTCCACAGCAGCCACATCAATACCACTCCTCATACTGCTTCCTTCACACCAGTCACATCAATAGCATTCCGCATACTGCTTCCTCCACAACAGCCACATTAATAGCATTCCTCATACTGCTCCCGCCACAACAGCCACATCAATTCCACTCCTCATATTGCTTCATCGACAACAGCCACATCAATACCAGTCCTCATACTGCTTCCTCCACACAAGCCACATCAATACCATTCCTCATACCGCTTCCTCCACACCAGCCACATCAATACCACTCCGCATACTGCTTCCTCCACAGCAGCCACATCAATACCACTCCCTATACTGCTTCCTCCACAGCAGCCACATCAATACCACTCCTCATACTGCTTCCTCCACACCAGCCACATCAATAGCATTCCTCATACTGCTTCCTCCACAACAGCCACATTAATAGCATTCCTCATACTGCTTCCTCCACAACAGCCACATCAATACCACTCCTCATACTACCTCTTCCACAGCAGCCACATCAATACTAGTCCTCACACTGCTTCCTCCACACCAGCCACATCAATACCAGTCCTCATACTTCTTCCTCCACACCAGCTACAACATCAATACCAGTCCTCATACCGGTACTGCTTCCTCCACAACAGCCACATCAATACCACTCCTCATATTGCTTCCTCGACAACAGCCACATCAATACCAGTCCTCATACTGCTTCCTCCACACCAGCCACATCAATACTATTCCTCATACCGCTTCCTCCACACCAGCCACATCAATACCACTCCACATACTGCTTCCTCCACAGCAGCCACATCAATACCACTCCTTATACTGCTACCTCCACAGCAGCCACATCAATACCACTCCTCATACTGCTTCCTTCACACCAGTCACATCAATAGCATTCCTCATACTGCTTCCTCCACAACAGCCACATTAATAGCATTCCTCATACTGCTTCCTCCACAACAGCCACATCAATACCACTCCTCATATTGCTTCCTCGACAACAGCCACATCAATACCAGTCCTCATACTGCTTCCACCACACCAGCCACATCAAGACCAGTCCTCATACTGCTTCCTCCACACCAGCCACATCACTACCAGTCCTCATACTGCTTCCTCCACAGCAGCCACATCAATGCCAGTCCTCATACAGCTTCCTCCACAGCAGCCACATCAATACCAGTTCTCATACTGCTAGCTCCACACCAGCCACATCAATACTACTCCTCATACTGCTTCCTCCACACCAGCCACATCAATACCAGTCCTCATCCTGCTTCCTCCACACCAGCCACATCAATACCATTCCTCATACCGCTTCCTCCACACCAGCCACATCAATACCACTCCACATACTGCTTCCTCGACAGCAGCCACATCAATACCACTCCTTATACTGCTTCCTCCACAGCAGCCACATCAATACCACTCCTCATACTGCTTCCTTCACACTAGCCACATCAATAGCATTCCGCATACTGCTTCCTCCACAACAGCCACATTAATAGCATTCCTCATACTGCTTCCTCCACAACAGCCACATCAATACCACTCCTCATATTGCTTCCTCGACAACAGCCACATCAATACCAGTCCTCATACTGCTTCCTCCACACAAGCCACATCAATACCATTCCTCATACCGCTTCCTCCACACCAGCCACATCAATACCACTCCGCATACTGCTTCCTCCACAGCAGCCACATCAATAGCACTCCTTATACTGCTTCCTCCACAGCAGCCACATCAATACCACTCCTCATACTGCTTCCTTCACACCAGCCACATCAATAGCATTCCTCATACTGCTTCCTCCACAACAGCCTCATTAATAGCATTCCTCATACTGCTTCCGCCACAACAGCCACATCAATACCACTCCTCATAGTACTTCCTCTACAGCAGCCACATCAATACTACTCCTCATACTGCTTCCTCCACACCAGCCACATCAATACCAGTCCTCATACTGCTTCCTCCACACCAGCCACATCAATATCAGTCCTCATACTGCTTCCTCCACACCAGCCACATCAATACCAGTCCTCATGCTGCTCCCTCCACAGCAGCCACATCAATACCAGTCTTCATACTGCTTCCTCCACAACAGCCACATCAATACCAGTCCTCATACTGCTTCCTCCACACCAGCTACAACATCAATACCAGTCCTCATACTGCTCCCTCCACACCAGCCACATCAATACCAGTCCTCATACCGCTTCCTCCACACCAGTCACATAAATACCAGTCCTCATACTGCTTCCTCCTCAGCAGCCACGTCAATACCATTCCTCATACTGCTTCCTCCACAGCAGCCACACCAATACCAGTCCTCATACTGCTTCCTCCACAACAGCCACATCAATACCAGTGCTCATACTGCTTCCTCCACAGGAGCCACATCAATACCTGTCCCCATACTGCGTCCTGCCCAACAGCTGCCACATCAATACCAGTCATCATACTGCTTCCTCCACAGCAGCCACATCAATACCAGTCCTCATACTGCTTCCTCCACAACAGCCACATCAATACCAGTCCTCATACTGCTTCCTCCACAGCAGCCACATCAATACCAGTCCTCATACTACTTCCTCCACAACAGCCACATCAATGCCAGTCCTCATACTACTTCCTCCACAACAGCCACATCAATACCAGTCCTCATACTGCGTCCTCCACAACAGCAGCCACATCAATACCAGTCCTCATACTGCTTCCTCCACAGCAGCCACATCAATACCAGTCCACATACTGCTTCCTCCACACCAGCTGCCACATCAATACCAGTCCTCATACTGCTTCCTCCACAGCAGCCACATCAATACCAGTCCACATACTGCTTCCACCACAACAGCCACATCAATACCAGTCCTCATACTGCTTCCTCCACAACAGCCACATCAATACCACTGCTCATACTGCTTTCTCCACATCAGCTACATCGATACCACTCCTCATACTGCTTCCTCCACACCAGCCACATCAATTCCAGTCCTCATACTGCTTCCTCCACACCAGCCACATCAAAACCAGTCCTCATACTGCTTCCTCCACACCAGCCACATCAATACCAGTCCTCATGCTGCTTCCTCCACAACAGCCACATCAATACCAGTCCTCATACTGCTTCCTCCACACCAGCCACATCAATACCAGTCCTCATACTGCTTCCTCTAAAGCAGCCACATCAAGACCAGTCCTCATACTGCCTCCTCCACACCAGCCACATCAATACCATTCCTCATACTGCTTCCTCTACACCAGCCACATCAATACCAGTCCTCATACTGCTTCCTCCACACTAGCCACATCAATACAAATCCTCATACTACTTTCTCCACAGCAGCCACATCAATACCAGTCCTTATACTGCTTCCTCCACAGCAGCCACATCAATACCAGTCCTCATACTGCTTCCTCCACACCAGCCACATCAATACCAGTCCTCATACTGCTTCCTCCACACCAGCCACATCACTACCAGTCCTCATACTGCTTCCTCCACAGCAGCCACATCAATACCAGTCCTCATACTGCTAGCTCCACACCAGCCACATCAATACTACTCCTCATACTGCTTCCTCCACACCAGCCACATCAATACCAGTCCTCATACTGCTTCCTCCACACCAGCCGCATCACTAGCACTCTTCATACTGCTTCCTCCACACCAGCCACATCAATATCATTCCTCATACTGCTTCCTCCACAACAGCCACATCAATACCACTCCACATATTGCTTCTTCGACAAGAGCCACATCAATACCAGTCCACATACTGCTTCCACCACAACAGCCACATCAATACCAGTCCTCATACTGCTTCCTCCACAACAGCCACATCAATACCACTGCTCATACTGCTTTCTCCACATCAGCTACATCGATACCACTCCTCATACTGCTTCCTCCACACCAGCCACATCAATTCCAGTCCTCATACTGCTTCCTCCACACCAGCCACATCAAAACCAGTCCTCATACTGCTTCCTCCACACCAGCCACATCAATACCAGTCCCCATGCTGCTTCCTCCACAACAGCCACATCAATACCAGTCCTCATACTGCTTCCTCCACACCAGCTACATCAATACCAGTCCTCATACTGCTTCCTCTAAAGCAGCCACATCAAGACCAGTCCTCATACTGCCTCCTCCACACCAGCCACATCAATACCATTCGTCATACTGCTTCCTCTACACCAGCCACATCAATACCAGTCCTCATACTGCTTCCTCCACACTAGCCACATCAATACAAGTCCTCATACTACTTCCTCCACAGCAGCCACATCAATACCAGTCCTTATACTGCTTCCTCCACAGCAGCCACATCAATACCAGTCCTCATACTGCTTCCTCCACACCAGCCACATCAATACCAGTCCTCATACTGCTTCCTCCACACCAGCCACATCACTACCAGTCCTCATACTGCTTCCTCCACAGCAGCCACTTCAATACCAGTCCTCATACTGCTAGCTCCACACCAGCCACATCAATACTACTCCTCATACTGCTTCCTCCACACCAGCCACATCAATACCAGTCCTCATACTGCTTCCTCCACACCAGCCGCATCACTAGTACTCTTCATACTGCTTCCTCCACACCAGCCACATCAATATCATTCCTCATACTGCTTCCTCCACAACAGCCACATCAATACCACTCCACATATTGCTTCTTCGACAACAGCCACATCAATACCAGTCCTCATACTGCTTCCTCCACACCAGCCATATCAATACCATTCCTCATACCGCTTCCTCCACACCAGCCTCATCAATACCAGTCCTCATACTGCTTCCTCCACACAAGCCACATCAATACCAGTCCTCATACTGCTTCCTCCACAGCAGCCACATCAATACCAGTCCTCATACTGCTTCCTCCACACCAGCCACATCAATACCACTCTTCATACTGCTTCCTCCACACCAGCCACATCAATATCATTCCTCATACTGCTTCCACCACACCAGCCACATCAATACCAGTTCTCATACTGCTTCCTCCACACAAGCCACATCAATACCAGTCCTCATACTGCTTCCTCCACAGCAGCCACATCAATACCAGTCCTCATACTGCTTCCTCCACACCAGCCGCATCACTACCACTCTTCATACTGCTTCCTCCACACCAGCCACATCAATATCATTCCTCATACTGCTTCCTCCACAACAGCCACATCAATACCACTCCAGATATTGCTTCCTCCACAACAGCCACATCAATACCACTCCAGATATTGCTTCCTCGACAACAGCCACATCAATACCAGTCCTCATACTGCTTCCTCCACACCAGCCATATCAATACCATTCCTCATACCGCTTCCTCCACACCAGCCACATCAATACCAGTGCTCATACTGCTTCCTCCACAGCAGCCACGTCAATACCACTCCTCATACTGCTTCCTCCACAATAGCCACATCAGTGCTACTCCTAATATTGCTTCCTCCACAACAGGCACATCAATACCATTCCTCATACTGCTTCTTCCACAGCAGCCACACCAATACCAGTCCTCATACTGCTTCCTCCACAACTCCCACATCAATACCAGTGCTCATACTGCTTCCTCCACAGGAGCCACATCAATACCCGTCCCCATACTGCGTCCTCCCCAACAGCTGCCACATCAATACCAGTCCTCATACTGCTTCCTCCACAGCAGCCACATCAATACCAGTCCTGATACTGCTTCCTCCACACCAGCCACATCAATACCAGTTCTCATACTGCTTCCTCCACACCAGCCACATCAATACCAGTTATCATACTGCTTCCTCCACGGCAGCCACATCAATACCAGTCCACATACTGCTTCCTCCACACCAGCCACATCAATACCAGTCCTCATACTGCTTCCTACACAGCAGCCACATCAATACCAGTCCTCATACTGCTTCCTCCACAACAGCCACATCAATACCAGTCCTCATACTGCTTCCTCCACAGCAGCCACATCAAGACCAGTCCTCATACTACTTCCTCCACAACAGCCACATCAATACCAGTCCTCATACTACTTCCTCCACAACAGCCACATCAATACCACTCCTCATACTGCGTCCTCCACAACAGCAGCCACATCAATACCAGTCCTCATACTGCGTCCTCCACAGCAGCCACATCAATACAAGTCCACATACTGCTTCCTCCACACCAGCTGCCACATCAATACCAGTCCTCATACTGCTTCCTCCACAGCAGCCACATCAATACCAGTCCACATACTGCTTCCACCACAACAGCCACATCAATAACAGTCCTCATACTGCTTCCTCCACAAGAGCCACATCAATACCACTGCTCATACTGCTTTCTCCACATCAGCCAGATCAATACCAGTCCTCATGCTGCTTCCTCCACAACAGCCACATCAATACCAATCCTCATACTGCTTCTTCCACCCCAGCCACATCAATACCAGTCCTCATACTGCTACCTCTAAAGCAGCCACATCAAGACCAGTCCTCATACTGCCTCCTCCACACCAGCCACATCAATACCAGTCCTCATACTGCTTCCTCTACACCAGCCACATCAATACCAGTGCTCATACTGCTTCCTCCACACCAGCCACATCAATACAAGTCCTCATACTACTTCCTCCACAGCAGCCACATCAATACCAGTCCTTATACTGCTTCCTCCACAGCAGCCACATCAATACCAGTCCTCATATTGCTTCCTCCACACCAGCCACATCAATACCAGTCCTCATACTGCTTCCTCCACACCAGCCACATCACTACCAGTCCTCATACTGCTTCCTCCACAGCAGCCACATCTATACCAGTCCTCATACTGCTAGCTCCACACCAGCCACATCAATACTACTCCTCATACTGCTTCCTCCACACCAGCCACATCAATACCAGTCCTCATACTGCTTCCTCCACACCAGCCACATCAATACCACTCCTCATACTGCTTCCTCCACACCAGCCACATCAATATCATTCTTCATACTGCTTCCTCCACAACAGCCACATCAATACCACTACACATATTGCTTCCTCGACAACAGCAACATCAATACCAGTCCTCATACTGCTTCCTCCACACCAGTCATATCAATACCATTCCTCATACCGCTTCCTCCACACCAGCCATATCAATACCACTCCGCATACTGCTTCCCCCACAGCAGCAACATCAATACCACTCCTCATACTGCTTCCTTCACACCAGCCACATCAATAGCATTCCTCATACTGCTTCCTCCACAAAAACCACATTAATAGCATTCCTCATACTGCTTCCTCCACAACAGCCACATCAATACCACTCCTCGTATTGCTTCCTCGACAACAGCCACATCAATACCAGTCCTCATACTGCTTCCTCCACACAAGCCCCATCAATACCATTCCTCATACCGCATCCTCCACACCAGCCACATCAATACAACTCCGCATACTGCTTCCTCCACAGCAGCCACATCCATACCACTCCTTATACTGCTTCTTCCACAGCAGCCACATCAATACCACTCCTCATACTACTTCCTCCACAGCAGCCATATCAATAGCATTCCTCATACCGCTTCCTCCACACCAGCCACATCAATACCACTCCGCATACTGCTTCCTCCACACCAGCCACATCAATAGCATTCCTCATACTGCTTCCTCCACAACAGCCACATTAATAGCATTCCTCATACTGCTTCCTCCACAACAGCCACATCAATACCACTCCTCATACTACTTCCTCCACAGCAGCCACATCAATACTAGTCCTCATACTGCTTCCTCCACAGCAGCCACATCAATACCAGTCCACATACTGCTTCCACCACAACAGCCACATCAATAACAGTCCTCATACTGCTTCCTCCACAAGAGCCACATCAATACCACTGCTCATACTGCTTTCTCCACATCAGCTACATCGATACCACTCCTCATACTGCTTCCTCCACACCAGCCACATCAATACCAGTCCTCATACTGCTTCCGTCACACCAGCCACAGTAATACCAGTCCTCATGCTGCTTCCTCCACAACAGCCACATCAATACCAATCCTCATACTGCTTCTTCCACCCCAGCCACATCAATACCAGTCCTCATACTGCTACCTCTAAAGCAGCCACATCAAGACCAGTCCTCATACTGCCTCCTCCACACCAGCCACATCAATACCAGTCCTCATACTGCTTCCTCTACACCAGCCACATCAATACCAGTGCTCATACTGCTTCCTCCACACCAGCCACATCAATACAAGTCCTCATACTACTTCCTCCACAGCAGCCACATCAATACCAGTCCTTATACTGCTTCCTCCACAGCAGCCACATCAATACCAGTCCTCATATTGCTTCCTCCACACCAGCCACATCAATACCAGTCCTCATACTGCTTCCTCCACACCAGCCACATCACTACCAGTCCTCATACTGCTTCCTCCACAGCAGCCACATCTATACCAGTCCTCATACTGCTAGCTCCACACCAGCCACATCAATACTACTCCTCATACTGCTTCCTCCACACCAGCCACATCAATACCAGTCCTCATACTGCTTCCTCCACACCAGCCACATCAATACCACTCCTCATACTGCTTCCTCCACACCAGCCACATCAATATCATTCTTCATACTGCTTCCTCCACAACAGCCACATCAATACCACTACACATATTGCTTCCTCGACAACAGCAACATCAATACCAGTCCTCATACTGCTTCCTCCACACCAGTCATATCAATACCATTCCTCATACCGCTTCCTCCACACCAGCCATATCAATACCACTCCGCATACTGCTTCCCCCACAGCAGCCACATCAATACCACTCCTCATACTGCTTCCTTCACACCAGCCACATCAATAGCATTCCTCATACTGCTTCCTCCACAAAAACCACATTAATAGCATTCCTCATACTGCTTCCTCCACAACAGCCACATCAATACCACTCCTCGTATTGCTTCCTCGACAACAGCCACATCAATACCAGTCCTCATACTGCTTCCTCCACACAAGCCCCATCAATACCATTCCTCATACCGCATCCTCCACACCAGCCACATCAATACAACTCCGCATACTGCTTCCTCCACAGCAGCCACATCCATACCACTCCTTATACTGCTTCTTCCACAGCAGCCACATCAATACCACTCCTCATACTACTTCCTCCACAGCAGCCATATCAATAGCATTCCTCATACCGCTTCCTCCACACCAGCCACATCAATACCACTCCGCATACTGCTTCCTCCCCACCAGCCACATCAATAGCATTCCTCATACTGCTTCCTCCACAACAGCCACATTAATAGCATTCCTCATACTGCTTCCTCCACAACAGCCACATCAATACCACTCCTCATACTACTTCCTCCACAGCAGCCACATCAATACTAGTCCTCATACTGCTTCCTCCACACCAGCCACATCAATACCAGTCCTCATACTGCTTCCTCCACACCAGCCACATCAATACCAGTCCTCATACTGCTTCCTCCACACCAGCCACATCAATACAAGTCCTCATACTGCTCCCTCCACAGCAGCCACATCAATACAAGTCTTCATACTGCTTCCTCCACAACAGCCACATCAATACCAGTCCTCATACTGCTTCCACCACACCAGCTACAACATCAATACCAGTCCTCATACTGCTTCCTCCACACCAGCCACATCAATGCCAGTCCCCATACTGCTTCCTCCACACCAGCCACATAAATACCAGTCCTCATACTGCTTCCTCCACAGCAGCCACGTCAATACCACTCCTCATACTGCTTCCTCCACAATAGCCACACCAATACTACTCCTCATATTGCTTCCTCCACAACAGCCACATCAATACCATTCCTCATACTGCTTCCTCCACAGCAGCCACACCAATACCAGTCCTCATACTGCTTCCTCCACAACAGCCACATCAATACCAGTCCTCATACTGCTTCCACCACAGGAGCCACATCAATACCCGTCCTCATACTGCGTCCTCCACAACAGCTGCCACATCAATACGAGTCCTCATACTGCTTCCTCCACAGCAGCCACATCAATACCCGTCCTCATACTGCTTCCTCCACACCAGCCACATCAATACCAGTTCTCATACTGCTTCCTCCACACCAGCCACATCAATACCAGTCCTCATACTGCTTCCTCCACAGCAGCCACATCAATACCAGTCCTCATACTGCTTCCTCCACACCAGCCACATCAATACGAGTCGTCATACTGCTCCCTCCACAGCAGCCACATCAATACAAGTCTTCATACTGCTTCCTCCACAACAGCCACATCAATACCAGTCCTCATACTGCTTCCACCACACCAGCTACAACATCAATACCAGTCCTCATACTGCTTCCTCCACACCAGCCACATCAATGCCAGTCCCCATACTGCTTCCTCCACAACAGCCACATATATACCAGTCCTCATACTGCTTCCTCCACAGCAGCCACGTCAATACCACTCCTCATACTGCTTCCTCCACAATAGCCACACCAATACTACTCCTCATATTGCTTCCTCCACAACAGCCACATCAATACCATTCCTCATACTGCTTCCTCCACAGCAGCCACACCAATACCAGTCCTCATACTGCTTCCTCCACAACAGCCACATCTATACCAGTCCTCATACTGCTTCCTCCACAGCAGCCACATCAATACCAGTCCTCATACTGCTTCCTCCACACCAGCCACATCAATACGAGTCCTCATACTGCTTCCTCCACAGCAGCCACATCAATACCAGTCCTCCCACTGCTTCCTCCACAACAGCCACATCAATACCAGTCCTCATACTGCTTCCTCCACAGGAGCCACATCAATACCCGTCCTCATACTGCGTCCTCCACAACAGCTGCCACATCAATACGAGTCCTCATACTACGTCCTCCACAACAGCCACATCAATACAAGTCCTCATACTACTTCCTCCACAACAGCCACATCAATACCAGTCCTCATACTGCGTCCTCCACAACAGCAGCCACATCAATACCAGTCCTCATACTGCTTCCTCCACACCAGCCACATCAATACCAGTCCACATACTGCTTCCTCCACACCAGCTGCCACATCAATACCAGTCCTCATACTGCTTCCTCCACAGCAGCCACATCAATACCAGTCCTCCCACTGCTTCCTCCACAACAGCCACATCAATACCAGTCCTCATACTGCTTCCTCCACAGGAGCCACATCAATACCCGTCCTCATACTGCGTCCTCCACAACAGCTGCCACATCAATACGAGTCCTCATACTACGTCCTCCACAACAGCCACATCAATACAAGTCCTCATACTACTTCCTCCACAACAGCCACATCAATACCAGTCCTCATACTGCGTCCTCCTCAACAGCAGCCACATCAATACCAGTCCTCATACTGCTTCCTCCACACCAGCCACATCAATACCAGTCCACATACTGCTTCCTCCACACCAGCTGCCACATCAATACCAGTCCTCATACTGCTTCCTCCACAGCAGCCACATCAATACCAGTCCACATACTGCTTCCTCCACAACAGCCACATCAATACCAGTCCTCATACTGCTTCCTCCACAAGAGCCACATCAATACCACTGCTCATACTGCTTTCTCCACATCAGCTACATCGATACCACTCCTCATACTGCTTCCTCCGCATCAGCCACATCAATACCAGTCCTCATACTGCTTCCGCCACACCAGCCACATCAATACCAGTCCTCATACTGCTTCCGCCACACCAGCCACTTCAATACCAGTCCTCATACTGCTTCCTCCACACCAGCCACATCAATACAAGTCCTCGTACTGCTTCCTCCACACCAGCCACATCAATACCAGTCCTCATGCTGCTTCCTCCACAACAGCCACATCAATACCAGTCCTCATACTGCTTCCTCCACACCAGCTACATCAATACCAGTCCTCATACTGCTTCCTCCAAAGCAGCCACATCAAGACCAGTCCTCATACTGCCTCCTCCACACCAGCCACATCAATACCAGTCCTCATACTGCTTCCTCTACACCAGCCACATCAATACGAGTCCTCATACTGCTTCCTCCACAGCAGCCACATCAATACCAGTCCTCCCACTGCTTCCTCCACAACAGCCACATCGATACCAGTCCTCATACTGCTTCCTCCACAGGAGCCACATCAATACCCGTCCTCATACTGCGTCCTCCACAACAGCTGCCACATCAATACGAGTCCTCATACTACGTCCTCCACAACAGCCACATCAATACAAGTCCTCATACTACTTCCTCCACAACAGCCACATCAATACCAGTCCTCATACTGCGTCCTCCACAACAGCAGCCACATCAATACCAGTCCTCATACTGCTTCCTCCACACCAGCCACATCAATACCAGTCCACATACTGCTTCCTCCACACCAGCTGCCACATCAATACCAGTCCTCATACTGCTTCCTCCACAGCAGCCACATCAATACCAGTCCTCCCACTGCTTCCTCCACAACAGCCACATCAATACCAGTCCTCATACTGCTTCCTCCACAGGAGCCACATCAATACCCGTCCTCATACTGCGTCCTCCACAACAGCTGCCACATCAATACGAGTCCTCATACTACGTCCTCCACAACAGCCACATCAATACAAGTCCTCATACTACTTCCTCCACAACAGCCACATCAATACCAGTCCTCATACTGCGTCCTCCACAACAGCAGCCACATCAATACCAGTCCTCATACTGCTTCCTCCACACCAGCCACATCAATACCAGTCCACATACTGCTTCCTCCACACCAGCTGCCACATCAATACCAGTCCTCATACTGCTTCCTCCACAGCAGCCACATCAATACCAGTCCACATACTGCTTCCTCCACAACAGCCACATCAATACCAGTCCTCATACTGCTTCCTCCACAAGAGCCACATCAATACCACTGCTCATACTGCTTTCTCCACATCAGCTACATCGATACCACTCCTCATACTGCTTCCTCCGCATCAGCCACATCAATACCAGTCCTCATACTGCTTCCGCCACACCAGCCACATCAATACCAGTCCTCATACTGCTTCTGCCACACCAGCCACTTCAATACCAGTCCTCATACTGCTTCCTCCACACCAGCCACATCAATACAAGTCCTCGTACTGCTTCCTCCACACCAGCCACATCAATACCAGTCCTCATGCTGCTTCCTCCACAACAGCCACATCAATACCAGTCCTCATACTGCTTCCTCCACACCAGCCACATCAATACCAGTCCTCATACTGCTTCCTCCAAAGCAGCCACATCAAGACCAGTCCTCATACTGCCTCCTCCACACCAGCCACATCAATACCAGTCCTCATACTGCTTCCTCTACACCAGCCACATCAATACCAGTCCTCATACTGCTTCCTCCACTCCAGCCACATCAATACAAGTCCTCATACTACTTCCTCTAGCAGCCACATCAATACCAGTCCTTATACTGCTTCCTCCACAGCAGCCACATCAATACCAGTCCTTATACTGCTTCCTCCACAGCAGCCACATCAATACCAGTCCTCATACTACTTCCTCCACAGCAGCCACACCAATACCAGTCCTCATCCTGCTTCCTCCACAACAGCCACATCAATACCAGTCCTCATAATCCTTCCTCCACAGGAGCCACATCAATACCAGTCCTCATACTGCGTCCTTTACACCAGCCACATCAATACCAGTCCTCACACTGCTTCCTCCACACCAGCCACATCAATACCAGTTCTCATACTGCTCCTCCACACCAGCCACATCAATACCAGTCCTCATACTGCTTCCTCCACAGCAGCCACATCAATACCGGTCCTCATACTGCTTCCTCCACAACAGCCACATCAATACCAGTCCTCATACTGCTTCCTCAACAGCAGGCACATCAATAGCAGTCATCATACTGCTTCCTCCACAACAGCCACATCAATACCAGTCCTCATCCTGCTTCCTCCACAGCAGCCAGATCAACACCAGTCCTCATACTACTTCCTCCACAACAGCCACATCAATACCAGTCCTCATACTACTTCCTCCACCACAGCCACATCAATACCAGTCCTCATACTGCTTCCTCCACACCACCCACATCAATACCAGTCCTCATACTGCTTCCTCCACACCAGCCACATCAATACCAGTCCTCATGCTGCTTCCTCCACAACAGCCACATCAATACCAGTCCTCATACTGCTTCCTCCACACCAGCCACATCAATACCAGTCCTCATACTGCTTCCTCCAAAGCAGCCACATCAAGACCAGTCCTCATACTGCCTCCTCCACACCAGCCACATCAATACCAGTCCTCATACTGCTTCCTCTACACTAGCCACATTAATACCAGTCCTCATACTGCTTCCTCCACACCAGCCACATCAATACAAGTCCTCATACTACTTCCTCTACCGCAGCCACATCAATACCAGTCCTTATACTGCTTCCTCCACAGCAGCCACATCAATACCAGTCCTTATACTGCTTCCTCCACAGCAGCCACATCAATACCAGTCCTCATACTACTTGCTCCACAGCAGCCACACCAATACCAGTCCTCATACTGCTTCCTCCACAACAGCCACATCAATACCAGTCCTCATACTCCTTCCTCCACAGGAGCCACATCAGTACCAGTCCTCATACTGCGTCCTTTACACCAGCCACATCAATACCAGTCCTCATACTGCTTCCTCCACACGAGCCACGTCAATACCAGTTCTCATACTGCTTCCTCCACACCAGCCACATCAATACCAGTCCTCATACTGCTTCCTCCACAGCAGCCACATCAATACCGGTCCTCATACTGCTTCCTCCACAACAGCCACATCAATACCAGTCCTCATACTGCTTCCTCAACAGCAGGCACATCAATAGCAGTCATCATACTGCTTCCTCCACAACAGCCACATCAATACCAGTCCTCATACTGCTTCCTCCACAGCAGCCAGATCAACACCAGTCCTCATACTACTTCCTCCACAACAGCCACATCAATACCAGTCCTCATACTACTTCCTCCACCACAGCCACATCAATACCAGTCCTCATACTGCTTCCTCCACACCACCCACATCAATACCAGTCCTCATACTGCTTCCTCCACACCAGCCACATCAATACCAGTCCTCATGCTGCTTCCTCCACAACAGCCACATCAATACCAGTCCTCATACTGCTTCCTCCACACCAGCCACATCAATACCAGTCCTCATACTGCTTCCTCCAAAGCAGCCACATCAAGACCAGTCCTCATACTGCCTCCTCCACACCAGCCACATCAATACCAGTCCTCATACTGCTTCCTCTACACTAGCCACATTAATACCAGTCCTCATACTGCTTCCTCCACACCAGCCACATCAATACAAGTCCTCATACTACTTCCTCTACCGCAGCCACATCAATACCAGTCCTTATACTGCTTCCTCCACAGCAGCCACATCAATACCAGTCCTTATACTGCTTCCTCCACAGCAGCCACATCAATACCAGTCCTCATACTACTTGCTCCACAGCAGCCACACCAATACCAGTCCTCATACTGCTTCCTCCACAACAGCCACATCAATACCAGTCCTCATACTCCTTCCTCCACAGGAGCCACATCAGTACCAGTCCTCATACTGCGTCCTTTACACCAGCCACATCAATACCAGTCCTCATACTGCTTCCTCCACACGAGCCACGTCAATACCAGTTCTCATACTGCTTCCTCCACACCAGCCACATCAATACCAGTCCTCATACTGCTTCCTCCACAGCAGCCACATCAATACCGGTCCTCATACTGCTTCCTCCACACCAGCCACATCAATATCAGTCCTCAATCTGCTTCCTCCACAGCAGCCACATCAATAGCAGTCATCATACTGCTTCCTCCACAACAGCCACATCAATACCAGTCCTCAGACTGCTTCTGCAACAGCAGCCAGATCAATACCAGTCCTCATACTGCGTCCTCCACAACACCAGCCACTTCAATGCCAGTCCTCATACTGCTTCCTCCACACCAGCCACATCAATACCAGTCCTCATACTGCTTCCTCCACACCAGCCACATCAATACCAGTCCTCATGCTGCTTCCACCACAACAGCCACATCAATACCAGTCCTCAGACTGCTTCCTCCACACCAGCCACATCAATACCAGTCCTCATACTGCTTCCTCCAAAGCAGCCACATCAAGACCAGTCCTCATACTGCCTCCTCCACACCAGCCACATCAATACCAGTCCTCATACTGCTTCCTCTACACCAGCCACATCAATACCAGTCCTCATACTGCTTCCTCCACACCAGCCACATCAATACAAGTCCTCATACTACTTCCTCTACAGCAGCCACATCAATACCAGTCCTTATACTGCTTCCTCCACAGCAGCCACATCAATACCAGTCCTTATACTGCTTCCTCCACAGCAGCCACATCAATACCAGTCCTCATACTACTTCCTCCACAGCAGCCACACCAATACCAGTCCTCATACTGCTTCCTCCACAACAGCCACATCAATACCAGTCCTCATACTCCTTCCTCCACAGGAGCCACATCAATACCTGTCCTCATACTGCGTCCTTTACACCAGCCACATCAATACCAGTCCTGATACTGCTTCCTCCACACCAGCCACATCAATACCAGTTCTCATACTGCTTCCTCCACACCAGCCACATCAATACCAGTCCTCATACTGCTTCCTCCACAGCAGCCACATCAATACCGGTCCTCATACTGCTTCCTCCACACCAGCCACATCAATACCAGTCCTCAAACTGCTTCCTCCACAGCAGCCACATCAATAGCAGTCATCATACTGCTTCCTCCACAACAGCCACATCAATACCAGTCCTCATACTGCTTCCTCCACAGCAGCCAGATCAATACCAGTCCTCATACTACTTCCTCCACACCAGCCACATCAATACCAGTTCTCATACTGCTTCCTCCCCACCAGCCACATCAATACCAGTTCTCATACTGCTTCCTCCACACCAGCCACATCCATACCAGTCCTCATACTGCTTCCTCCACAGCAGCCACATCAATACCAGTCCTCATACTGCTTCTGCAACAGCAGCCAGATCAATACCAGTCCTCATACTGCGTCCTCCACAACACCAGCCACTTCAATGCCAGTCCTCATACTGCTTCCTCCACACCAGCCACATCAATACCAGTCCTCATACTGCTTCCTCCACACCAGCCACATCAATACCAGTCCTCATGCTGCTTCCACCACAACAGCCACATCAATACCAGTCCTCAGACTGCTTCCTCCACACCAGCCACATCAATACCAGTCCTCATACTGCTTCCTCCAAAGCAGCCACATCAAGACCAGTCCTCATACTGCCTCCTCCACACCAGCCACATCAATACCAGTCCTCATACTGCTTCCTCTACACCAGCCACATCAATACCAGTCCTCATACTGCTTCCTCCACACCAGCCACATCAATACAAGTCCTCATACTACTTCCTCTACAGCAGCCACATCAATACCAGTCCTTATACTGCTTCCTCCACAGCAGCCACATCAATACCAGTCCTTATACTGCTTCCTCCACAGCAGCCACATCAATACCAGTCCTCATACTACTTCCTCCACAGCAGCCACACCAATACCAGTCCTCATACTGCTTCCTCCACAACAGCCACATCAATACCAGTCCTCATACTCCTTCCTCCACAGGAGCCACATCAATACCTGTCCTCATACTGCGTCCTTTACACCAGCCACATCAATATCAGTCCTGATACTGCTTCCTCCACACCAGCCACATCAATACCAGTTCTCATACTGCTTCCTCCACACCAGCCACATCAATACCAGTCCTCATACTGCTTCCTCCACAGCAGCCACATCAATACCGGTCCTCATACTGCTTCCTCCACACCAGCCACATCAATACCAGTCCTCAAACTGCTTCCTCCACAGCAGCCACATCAATAGCAGTCATCATACTGCTTCCTCCACAACAGCCACATCAATACCAGTCCTCATACTGCTTCCTCCACAGCAGCCAGATCAATACCAGTCCTCATACTACTTCCTCCACACCAGCCACATCAATATCAGTTCTCATACTGCTTCCTCCACACCAGCCACATCAATACCAGTTCTCATACTGCTTCCTCCACACCAGCCACATCAATACCAGTCCTCATACTGCTTCCTCCACAGCAGCCACATCAATACCAGTCCTCATACTGCTTCCTCCACAGGAGCCACATCAATACCCGTCCTCATACTGCTTCCTCCACAGCAGCCACATCAATAGCAGTCATCATACTGCTTCCTCCACAACAGCCACATCAATACCAGTCCTCATACTGCTTCCTCAACAGCAGCCAGATCAATACCAGTCCTCATACTGCGTCCTCCACAACACCAGCCACTTCAATGCCAGTCCTCATACTGCTTCCTCCACACCAGCCACATCAATACCAGTCCTCATACTGCTTCCTCCACACCAGCCACATCAATACCAGTCCTCATGGTGCTTCCACCACAACAGCCACATCAATACCAGTCCTCAGACTGCTTCCTCCACACCAGCCACATCAATACCAGTCCTCATACTGCTTCCTCCAAAGCAGCCACATCAAGACCAGTCCTCATACTGCCTCCTCCACACCAGCCACATCAATACCAGTCCTCATACTGCTTCCTCTACACCAGCCACATCAATACCAGTCCTCATACTGCTTCCTCCACACCAGCCACATCAATACAAGTCCTCATACTACTTCCTCTACAGCAGCCACATCGATACCAGTCCTTATACTGCTTCCTCCACAGCAAGCACATCAATACCAGTCCTTATACTGCTTCCTCCACAGCAGCCACATCAATACCAGTCCTCATACTACTTCCTCCACAGCAGCCACACCAATACCAGTCCTCATACTGCTTCCTCCACAACAGCCACATCAATACCAGTCCTCATACTCCTTCCTCCACAGGAGCCACATCAATACCAGTCCTCATACTGCGTCCTTTACACCATCCACATCAATACCAGTCCTGATACTGCTTCCTCCACACCAGCCACATCAATACCAGTTCTCATACTGCTTCCTCCACACCAGCCACATCAATACCAGTCCTCATACTGCTTCCTCCACAGCAGCCACATCAATACCGGTCCTCATACTGCTTCCTCCACACCAGCCACATCAATACCAGTCCTCAAACTGCTTCCTCCACAGCAGCCACATCAATAGCAGTCATCATACTGCTTCCTCCACAACAGCCACATCAATACCAGTCCTCATACTGCTTCCTCCACAGCAGCCAGATCAATACCAGTCCTCATACTACTTCCTCCACAACAGCCACATCAATACCAGTCCTCATACTACTTCCTCCACCACAGCCACATCAATACCAGTCCTCATACTGCGTCCTCCACAACAGCAGCCACATCAATACCAATCCTCATACTGCTTCCTGCACATCAGCCACATCAATACCAGTCCACATACTGCTTCCTCCACACCAGTTGCCACATCAATACCAGTCCACATACTGCTTCCTCCCCAACAGCCACATCAATCCCACTGCTCATACTGCTTTCTACACATCAGCTACATCGATACCACTCCTCATACTGCTTCCTCCACATCAGCCACATCAATACCAGTCCTCATCCTGCTTCCTCCACACCAGCCACATCAATACCAGTCCTTATACTGCTTCCGCCACACCAGCCACATCAATACCAGTCCTCATACTGCTTCCTCCACACCAGCCACATCAATATCAGTCCTTATACTACTTCCTCCACACCCGCCACATCAATACCAGTCCTCATACTGCTTCCTCCACACCAGCCACATCAAGACAAGTCCTCCTACTGCTTCCTCCACACCAGCCACATAAATACCAGTCCTCATACTGCTTCCTCCTCAGCAGCCACGTCAATACCACTCCTCATACTGCTTCCTCCACAATAGCCACACCAATACTACTCCTCATATTGCTTCCTCCACAACAGCCACATCAATACCATTCCTCATACTGCTTCCTCCACAGCAGCCACACCAATACCAGTCCTCATACTGCTTCCTCCACAAGAGCCACATCAATACCAGTCCTCATACTGCTTCCTCCACAGGAGCCACATCAATACCCGTCCTCATACTGCGTCCTCCACAGCAGCCACATCAATAGCAGTCATCATACTGCTTCCTCCACAACAGCCACATCAATACCAGTCCTCATACTGCTTCCTCAACAGCAGCCAGATCAATACCAGTCCTCATACTGCGTCCTCCACAACACCAGCCACTTCAATGCCAGTCCTCATACTGCTTCCTCCACACCAGCCACATCAATACCAGTCCTCATACTGCTTCCTCCACACCAGCCACATCAATACCAGTCCTCATGCTGCTTCCACCACAACAGCCACATCAATACCAGTCCTCAGACTGCTTCCTCCACACCAGCCACATCAATACCAGTCCTCATACTGCTTCCTCCAAAGCAGCCACATCAAGACCAGTCCTCATACTGCCTCCTCCACACCAGCCACATCAATAGCAGTCCTCATACTGCTTCCTCTACACCAGCCACATCAATACCAGTCCTCATACTGCTTCCTCCACACCAGCCACATCAATACAAGTCCTCATACTACTTCCTCTACAGCAGCCACATCAATACCAGTCCTTATACTGCTTCCTCCACAGCAGCCACATCAATACCAGTCCTTATACTGCTTCCTCCACAGCAGCCACATCAATACCAGTCCTCATACTACTTCCTCCACAGCAGCCACACCAATACCAGTCCTCATACTGCTTCCTCCACAACAGCCACATCAATACCAGTCCTCATACTCCTTCCTCCACAGGAGCCACATCAATACCAGTCCTGATACTGCTTCCTCCACACCAGCCACATCAATACCAGTTCTCATACTGCTTCCTCCACACCAGCCACATCAATACCAGTCCTCATACTGCTTCCTCCACAGCAGCCACATCAATACCGGTCCTCATACTGCTTCCTCCACACCAGCCACATCAATACCAGTCCTCAAACTGCTTCCTCCACAGCAGCCACATCAATAGCAGTCATCATACTGCTTCCTCCACAACAGCCACATCAATACCAGTCCTCATACTGCTTCCTCCACAGCAGCCAGATCAATACCAGTCCTCATACTACTTCCTCCACAACAGCCACATCAATACCAGTCCTCATACTACTTCCTCCACCACAGCCACATCAATACCAGTCCTCATACTGCGTCCTCCACAACAGCAGCCACATCAATACCAATCCTCATACTGCTTCCTGCACAGCAGCCACATCAATACCAGTCCACATACTGCTTCCTACACACCAGTTGCCACATCAATACCAGTCCACATACTGCTTCCTCCCCAACAGCCACATCAAACCACTGCTCATACTGCTTTCTACACATCAGCTACATCGATACCACTCCTCATACTGCTTCCTCCACATCAGCCACATCAATACCAGTCCTCATCCTGCTTCCTCCACACCACCCACATCAATACCAGTCCTTATACTGCTTCCGCCACACCAGCCACATCAATACCAGTCCTCATACTGCTTCCTCCACACCAGCCACATCAATACCAGTCCTTATACTGCTTCCTCCACACCAGCCACATCAATACCAGTCCTCATACTGCTTCCTCCACACCAGCCACATCAATACAAGTCCTCCTACTGCTTCCTCCACACCAGTCACATAAATACCAGTCCTCATACTGCTTCCTCCTCAGCAGCCACGTCAATACCACTCCTCATACTGCTTCCTCCACAATAGCCACACCAATACTACTCCTCATATTGCTTCCTCCACAACAGCCACATCAATACCATTCCTCATACTGCTTCCTCCACAGCAGCCACATCAATACCAGTCCTCATACTGCTTCCTCCACAGGAGCCACATCAATACCAGTCCTCATACTGCGTCCTCCACAACAGCTGCCACATCAATACCAGTCCTCATACTCCTTCCGCCACAGGAGCCACATCAATACCAGTCCTCATACTGCGTCCTTTACACCAGCCACATCAATACCAGTCCTCATACTGCTTCCTCCACACCAGCCACATCAATACCAGTTCTCATACTGCTCCTCCACACCAGCCACATCAATACCAGTCCTCATACTGCTTCCTCCACAGCAGCCACATCAATACCGGTCCTCATACTGCTTCCTCCACAACAGCCACATCAATACCAGTCCTCATACTGCTTCCTCAACAGCAGCCACATCAATAGCAGTCATCATACTGCTTCCTCCACAACAGCCACATCAATACCAGTCCTCATACTGCTTCCTCCACAGCAGCCAGATCAACACCAGTCCTCATACTACTTCCTCCACAACAGCCACATCAATACCAGTCCTCATACTACTTCCTCCACCACAGCCACATCAATACCAGTCCTCATACTGCTTCCTCCACACCACCCACATCAATACCAGTCCTCATACTGCTTCCTCCACACCAGCCACATCAATACCAGTCCTCATGCTGCTTCCTCCACAACAGCCACATCAATACCAGTCCTCATACTGCTTCCTCCACACCAGCCACATCAATACCAGTCCTCATACTGCTTCCTCCAAAGCAGCCACATCAAGACCAGTCCTCATACTGCCTCCTCCACACCAGCCACATCAATACCAGTCCTCATACTGCTTCCTCTACACTAGCCACATTAATACCAGTCCTCATACTGCTTCCTCCACACCAGCCACATCAATACAAGTCCTCATACTACTTCCTCTACCGCAGCCACATCAATACCAGTCCTTATACTGCTTCCTCCACAGCAGCCACATCAATACCAGTCCTTATACTGCTTCCTCCACAGCAGCCACATCAATACCAGTCCTCATACTACTTGCTCCACAGCAGCCACACCAATACCAGTCCTCATACTGCTTCCTCCACAACAGCCACATCAATACCAGACCTCATACTCCTTCCTCCACAGGAGCCACATCAGTACCAGTCCTCATACTGCGTCCTTTACACCAGCCACATCAATACCAGTCCTCATACTGCTTCCTCCACACGAGCCACGTCAATACCAGTTCTCATACTGCTTCCTCCACACCAGCCACATCAATACCAGTCCTCATACTGCTTCCTCCACAGCAGCCACATCAATACCGGTCCTCATACTGCTTCCTCCACACCAGCCACATCAATATCAGTCCTCAATCTGCTTCCTCCACAGCAGCCACATCAATAGCAGTCATCATACTGCTTCCTCCACAACAGCCACATCAATACCAGTCCTTAGACTGCTTCTGCAACAGCAGCCAGATCAATACCAGTCCTCATACTGCGTCCTCCACAACACCAGCCACTTCAATGCCAGTCCTCATACTGCTTCCTCCACACCAGCCACATCAATACCAGTCCTCATACTGCTTCCTCCACACCAGCCACATCAATACCAGTCCTCATGCTGCTTCCACCACAACAGCCACATCAATACCAGTCCTCAGACTGCTTCCTCCACACCAGCCACATCAATACCAGTCCTCATACTGCTTCCTCCAAAGCAGCCACATCAAGACCAGTCCTCATACTGCCTCCTCCACACCAGCCACATCAATACCCGTCCTCATACTGCTTCCTCTACACCAGCCACATCAATACCAGTCCTCATACTGCTTCCTCCACACCAGCCACATCAATACAAGTCCTCATACTACTTCCTCTACAGCAGCCACATCAATACCAGTCCTTATACTGCTTCCTCCACAGCAGCCACATCAATACCAGTCCTTATACTGCTTCCTCCACAGCAGCCACATCAATACCAGTCCTCATACTACTTCCTCCACAGCAGCCACACCAATACCAGTCCTCATACTGCTTCCTCCACAACAGCCACATCAATACCAGTCCTCATACTCCTTCCTCCACAGGAGCCACATCAATACCTGTCCTCATACTGCGTCCTTTACACCAGCCACATCAATACCAGTCCTGATACTGCTTCCTCCACACCAGCCACATCAATACCAGTTCTCATACTGCTTCCTCCACACCAGCCACATCAATACCAGTCCTCATACTGCTTCCTCCACAGCAGCCACATCAATACCGGTCCTCATACTGCTTCCTCCACACCAGCCACATCAATACCAGTCCTCAAACTGCTTCCTCCACAGCAGCCACATCAATAGCAGTCATCATACTGCTTCCTCCACAACAGCCACATCAATACCAGTCCTCATACTGCTTCCTCCACAGCAGCCAGATCAATACCAGTCCTCATACTACTTCCTCCACACCAGCCACATCAATACCAGTTCTCATACTGCTTCCTCCACACCAGCCACATCAATACCAGTTCTCATACTGCTTCCTCCACACCAGCCACATCAATACCAGTCCTCATACTGCTTCCTCCACAGCAGCCACATCAATACCAGTCCTCATACTGCTTCCTCCACAGGAGCCACATCAATACCCGTCCTCATACTGCTTCCTCCACAGCAGCCACATCAATTGCAGTCATCATACTGCTTCCTCCACAACAGCCACATCAATACCAGTCCTCATACTGCTTCCTCAACAGCAGCCAGATCAATACCAGTCCTCATACTGCGTCCTCCACAACACCAGCCACTTCAATGCCAGTCCTCATACTGCTTCCTCCACACCAGCCACATCAATACCAGTCCTCATACTGCTTCCTCCACACCAGCCACATCAATACCAGTCCTCATGGTGCTTCCACCACAACAGCCACATCAATACCAGTCCTCAGACTGCTTCCTCCACACCAGCCACATCAATACCAGTCCTCATACTGCTTCCTCCAAAGCAGCCACATCAAGACCAGTCCTCATACTGCCTCCTCCACACCAGCCACATCAATACCAGTCCTCATACTGCTTCCTCTACACCAGCCACATCAATACCAGTCCTCATACTGCTTCCTCCACACCAGCCACATCAATACAAGTCCTCATACTACTTCCTCTACAGCAGCCACATCGATACCAGTCCTTATACTGCTTCCTCCACAGCAAGCACATCAATACCAGTCCTTATACTGCTTCCTCCACAGCAGCCACATCAATACCAGTCCTCATACTACTTCCTCCACAGCAGCCACACCAATACCAGTCCTCATACTGCTTCCTCCACAACAGCCACATCAATACCAGTCCTCATACTCCTTCCTCCACAGGAGCCACATCAATACCAGTCCTCATACTGCGTCCTTTACACCAGCCACATCAATACCAGTCCTGATACTGCTTCCTCCACACCAGCCACATCAATACCAGTTCTCATACTGCTTCCTCCACACCAGCCACATCAATACCAGTCCTCATACTGCTTCCTCCACAGCAGCCACATCAATACCGGTCCTCATACTGCTTCCTCCACACCAGCCACATCAATACCAGTCCTCAAACTGCTTCCTCCACAGCAGCCACATCAATAGCAGTCATCATACTGCTTCCTCCACAACAGCCACATCAATACCAGTCCTCATACTGCTTCCTCCACAGCAGCCAGATCAATACCAGTCCTCATACTACTTCCTCCACAACAGCCACATCAATACCAGTCCTCATACTATTTCCTCCACCACAGCCACATCAATACGAGTCCTCATACTGCGTCCTCCACAACAGCAGCCACATCAATACCAATCCTCATACTGTTTCCTGCACATCAGCCACATCAATACCAGTCCACATACTGCTTCCTCCACACCAGTTGCCACATCAATACCAGTCCACATACTGCTTCCTCCCCAACAGCCACATCAATCCCACTGCTCATACTGCTTTCTACACATCAGCTACATCGATACCACTCCTCATACTGCTTCCTCCACATCAGCCACATCAATACCAGTCCTCATCCTGCTTCCTCCACACCAGCCACATCAATACCAGTCCTTATACTGCTTCCGCAACACCAGCCACATCAATACCAGTCCTCATACTGCTTCCTCCACACCAGCCACATCAATACCAGTCCTTATACTACTTCCTCCACACCAGCCACATCAATACCAGTCCTCATACTGCTTCCTCCACACCAGCCACATCAAGACAAGTCCTCCTACTGCTTCCTCCACACCAGCCACATAAATACCAGTCCTCATACTGCTTCCTCCTCAGCAGCCACGTCAATACCACTCCTCATACTGCTTCCTCCACAATAGCCACACCAATACTACTCCTCATATTGCTTCCTCCACAACAGCCACATCAATACCATTCCTCATACTGCTTCCTCCACAGCAGCCACACCAATACCAGTCCTCATACTGCTTCCTCCATAAGAGCCACATCAATACCAGTCCTCATACTGCTTCCTCCACAGGAGCCACATCAATACCCGTCCTCATACTGCGTCCTCCACAGCAGCCACATCAATAGCAGTCATCATACTGCTTCCTCCACAACAGCCACATCAATACCAGTCCTCATACTGCTTCCTCAACAGCAGCCAGATCAATACCAGTCCTTATACTGCGTCCTCCACAACACCAGCCACTTCAATGCCAGTCCTCATACTGCTTCCTCCACACCAGCCACATCAATACCAGTCCTCATACTGCTTCCTCCACACCAGCCACATCAATACCAGTCCTCATGCTGCTTCCACCACAACAGCCACATCAATACCAGTCCTCAGACTGCTTCCTCCACACCAGCCACATCAATACCAGTCCTCATACTGCTTCCTCCAAAGCAGCCACATCAAGACCAGTCCTCATACTGCCTCCTCCACACCAGCCACATCAATAGCAGTCCTCATACTGCTTCCTCTACACCAGCCACATCAATACCAGTCCTCATACTGCTTCCTCCACACCAGCCACATCAATACAAGTCCTCATACTACTTCCTCTACAGCAGCCACATCAATACCAGTCCTTATACTGCTTCCTCCACAGCAGCCACATCAATACCAGTCCTTATACTGCTTCCTCCACAGCAGCCACATCAATACCAGTCCTCATACTACTTCCTCCACAGCAGCCACACCAATACCAGTCCTCATACTGCTTCCTCCACAACAGCCACATCAATACCAGTCCTCATACTCCTTCCTCCACAGGAGCCACATCAATACCAGTCCTCATACTGCGTCCTTTACACCAGCCACATCAATACCAGTCCTGATACTGCTTCCTCCACACCAGCCACATCAATACCAGTTCTCATACTGCTTCCTCCACACCAGCCACATCAATACCAGTCCTCATACTGCTTCCTCCACAGCAGCCACATCAATACCGGTCCTCATACTGCTTCCTCCACACCAGCCACATCAATACCAGTCCTCAAACTGCTTCCTCCACAGCAGCCACATCAATAGCAGTCATCATACTGCTTCCTCCACAACAGCCACATCAATACCAGTCCTCCTACTGCTTCCTCCACAGCAGCCAGATCAATACCAGTCCTCATACTACTTCCTCCACAACAGCCACATCAATACCAGTCCTCATACTACTTCCTCCACCACAGCCACATCAATACCAGTCCTCATACTGCGTCCTCCACAACAGCAGCCACATCAATACCAATCCTCATACTGCTTCCTGCACAGCAGCCACATCAATACCAGTCCACATACTGCTTCCTCCACACCAGTTGCCACATCATTACCAGTCCACATACTGCTTCCTCCCCAACAGCCACATCAAACCCACTGCTCATACTGCTTTCTACACATCAGCTACATCGATACCACTCCTCATACTGCTTCCTCCACATCAGCCACATCAATACCAGTCCTCATCCTGCTTCCTCCACACCAGCCACATCAATACCAGTCCTCGTACTGCTTCCTCCACACCAGCCACATCAATACCAGTCCTCATACTGCTTCCTCCACACCAGCCACATCAATACCAGTCCTTATACTGCTTCCTCCACACCAGCCACATCAATACCAGTCCTCATACTGCTTCCTCCACACCAGCCACATCTAGACCAGTCCTCATACTGCCTCCTCCACACCAGCCACATCAATACCAGTCCTCATACTGCTTCCTCTACACCAGCCACATCAATACCAGTCCTCATACTGCTTCCTGCACAATAGCCACACCAATACTACTCCTCATATTGCTTCCTCCACAACAGCCACATCAATACCAGTCCTCATACTGCTTCCTCCACAGCAGCCACACCAATACCAGTCCTCATACTGCTTCCTCCACAAGAGCCACATCAATACCAGTCCTCATACTACTTCCTCCACAGCAGCCACACCAATACCAGTCCTCATCCTGCTTCCTCCACAACAGCCACATCAATACCAGTCCTCATACTGCTTCCTCCAGACCAGCCACATCAATACCAGGTCTCATACTGCTTCCTCCACACCAGCCACATCAATACCAGTCCTCATACTGCTTCCTCCACAGCAGCCACATCAATACCAGTCCTCATACTGCTTCCTCCACAACAGCCACATCAATACCAGTCCTCATACTGCTTCCTCCACAGCAGCCACATCAATACCAGTCCTCATACTACTTCCTCCCCAACAGCCACATCAATACCAGTCCTCATACTGCGTCCTGCACAACAGCAGCCACATCAATACCAGTCCTCATACTGCTTCCTCCACAGCAGCCACATCAATACCAGTCCACATACTGCTTCCTCCACACCAGCTGCCACATCAATACCAGTCCTCATACTGCTTCCTACACAGCAGCCACATCAATACCAGTCCACATACTGCTTCCTCCACAACAGCGACATCAATACCAGTCCTCATACTGCTTCCTCCACAACAGCCACATCAATACCACTGCTCATACTGCTTTCTCCACATCAGCTACATCGATACCACTCCTAATACTGCTTCCTCCACATCACCCACATCAATACCAGTCCTCATACTGCTTCCTCCACACCAGCCACATCAATACCAGTCCTCATACTGCTTCCGCCACACCAGCCACATCAATACCAGTCCTCATACTGCTTCCTCCACACCAGCCACATCAATACCAGTCCTCATACTGCTTCCTCCACACCAGCCACATCAATACCAGTCCTCATGCTGCTTCCTCCACAACAGCCACATCAATACCAGTCCTCATACTGCTTCCTCAACACCAGCCACATCAATACCAGTCCTCATACTGCTTCCTCCAAAGCAGCCACATCAAGACCAGTCCTCATACTGCCTCCTCCACACCAGCCACATCAATACCAGTCCACATACTGCTTCCTCCACAGCAGCCACATCAATACCAGTCCTCATACTGCTTCCTCCACAACAGCCACATCAATACCAGTCCTCATACTGCTTCCTCCACAGCAGCCACATCAATACCAGTCCACATACTACTTCCTTCACAACAGCCACATCAATACCAGTCCTCATACTGCGTCCTCCACAACAGCAGCCACATCAATACCAGTCCTCATACTGCTGCCTCCACAGCAGCCACATCAATACCAGTCCACATACTGCTTCCTACACACCAGCTGCCACATCAATACCAGTCCTCATACTGCTTCCTCCACAGCAGCCACATCAATACCAGTCCACATACTGCTTCCTCCACAACAGCCTCATCAATACCAGTCCTCATACTGCTTCCTCCACAACAGCCACATCAATACCCCTGCTCATACTGCTTTCTCCACATCAGCTACATCGATACCACTCCTCATACTGCTGCCTCCACATCATCCACATCAATACCAGTCCTCATACTGCTTCCTCCACACCAGCCACATCAATACCAGTGCTCATACTGATTCCGCCACACCAGCCACATCAATACCAGTCCTCATACTGCTTCCTCCACACCAGCCACATCAATACCAGTCCTCATACTGCTTCCTCCACACCAGCCACATCAATACCAGTCCTCATGCTGCTTCCTCCACAACAGCCACATCAATACCAGTCCTCATACTGCTTCCTCCACAACAGCCACATCAATACCACTGCTCATACTGCTTTCTCCACATCAGCTACATCGATACCACTCCTCATACTGCTGCCTCCACATCATCCACATCAATACCAGTCCTCATACTGCTTCCTCCACACCAGCCACATCAATACCAGTCCTCATACTGCTTCCGCCACACCAGCCACATCAATACCAGTCCTCATACTGCTTCCTCCACACCAGCCACATCAATACCAGTCCTCATACTGCTTCCTCCACACCAGCCACATCAATATCAGTCCTCATGCTGCTTCCTCCACACCAGCCACATCAATACCAGTCCTCATACTGCTTCCTCCACACCAGCCACATCAATACCAGTCCTCATACTGCTTCCTCCACACCAGCCACATCAATACCAGTCCTCATGCTGCTTCCTCCACACCAGCCACATCAATACCAGTCCTCATACTGCTTCCTCCAAAGCAGCCACATCAAGACCAGTCCTCATACTGCCTCCTCCACACCAGCCACATCAATACCAGTCCTCATACTGCTTCCTCCACACCAGCCACATCAATACCATTCCTCATACTGCTTCCTCCACAGCAGCCACATCAATACCAGTCCTCATACTGCTTCCTCCACAACAGCCACATCAATACCAGTCCTCATACTGCTTCCTCCACAGCAGCCACATCAATACCAGTCCTCATACTACTTCCTCCACAACAGCCACATCAATACCAGTCCTCATACTGCGTCCTCCACAACAGCAGCCACATCAATACCAGTCCTCATACTGCTTCCTCCACAGCAGCCACATCAATACCAGTCCACATACTGCTTCCTCCACACCAGCTGCCACATCAATACCAGTCCTCATACTGCTTCTTCCACAGCAGCCACATCAATACCAGTCCAGATACAGCTTCCTCCACAACAGCCACATCAATACCAGTCCTCATACTGCTTCCTCCACAACAGCCACATCAATACCACTGCTCATACTGCTTTCTCCACATCAGCTACATCGATACCACTCCTCATACTGCTTCCTCAACATCATCCACATCAATACCAGTCCTCATACTGCTTCCTCCACACCAGCCACATCAATACCAGTCCTCATACAGCTTCCGCCACACCAGCCACATCAATACCAGTCCTCATACTGCTTCCTCCACACCAGCCACATCAATACCAGTCCTCATACTGCTTCCTCCACACCAGCCACATCAATACCAGTCCTCATGCTGCTTCCTCCACAACAGCCACATCAATACCAGTCCCCATACTGCTTCCTCCACACCAGCCACATCAATACCAGTCCTCATACTGCTTCCTCCAAAGCAGCCACATCAAGACCAGTCCTCATACTGCCTCCTCCACACCAGCCACATCAATACCAGTCCTCATACTGCTTCCTCCACAGCAGCCACACCAATACCAGTCCTCATACTGCTTCCTCCACAACAGCCACATCAATACCAATCCTCATACTCCTTCCTCCACAGGAGCCACATCAATACCAGTCCTCATACTGCGTCCTTTACACCAGCCACATCAATACCAGTCTTCATACTGCTTCCTCCACACCAGCCACATCAATACCAGTTCTCATACTGCTTCCTCCACACCAGCCACATCAATACCAGTCCTCATACTGCTTCCTCCACACCAGCCACATCAATACCCGTCCTCATGCTGCTTCCTCCACAACAGCCACATCAATACCAGTCCTCATACTGCTTCCTCCACACCAGCCACATCAATATCAGTCCTCATACTGCTTCCTCCAAAGCAGCCACATCAAGACCAGTCCTCATACTGCCTCCTCCACACCAGCCACATCAATACCAGTCCTCATACTGCTTCCTCCACAGCAGCCACATCAATACCAGTCCTCATACTGCTTCCTCCACAACAGCCACATCAATACCAGTCCTCATACTGCTTCCTCCACAGCAGCCACATCAATACCAGTCCTCATACTACTTCCTCCACAACAGCCACATCAATACCAGTCCTCATACTGCGTCCTCCACAACAGCAGCCACATCAATACCAGTCCTCATACTGCTTCCTCCACAGCAACCACATCAATACCAGTCCACATACTGCTTCCTCCACAACAGCCACATCAATACCAGTCCTCATACTGCGTCCTCCACAACACCAGCCACATCAATACCAGTCCTCATACTGCTTCCTCCACACCAGCCACATAAATACCAGTCCTCATACTGCTTCCTCCTTAGCAGCCACGTCAATACCACTCCTCATACTACTTCCTCCACAATAGCCACACAAATACTACTCCTCATATTGCTTCCTCCACAACAGCCACATCAATACCATTCCTCATACTGCTTCCTCGACCGCAGCCACACCAATACCAGTCCTCATACTGCTTCCTCCACAACAGCCACATCAATACCCGACCTCATACTGCGTCCTCCACAACAGCTGCCACATCAATACCAGTCCTCATACTGCTTCCTCCACAGCAGCCACATCAATACCAATCCTCATACTGCTTCCTCCACACCAGCAACATCAATACCAGTCCACATACTGCTTCCTTCACAGCAGCCACATCAATACCAGTCCTCATACTGCTTCCTCCACACCAGCCACATCAATACCAGTCCTCATACTGCTTCCTCCACAGCAGCCACATCAATACCAGTCCTCATACTGCTTCCTCCACAACCGCCACATCAATACCAGTCCTCATACGGCTTCCTCCACAGCAGCCACATCAATACCAGTCCTCATACTACTTCCTCCACAACGGCCACATCAATACCAGTCCTCATACTACTTCCTCCACAACAGCCACATCAATACCAGTCCTCATACTGCGTCCTCCACAACAGCAGCCACATCAATACCAGTCCTCATACTGCTTCCTGCACAGCAGCCACATCAATACCAGTCCACATACTGCTTCCTTCACACCAGTTGCCACATCAATACCAGTCCACATACTGCTTCCTCCCCAACAGCCACATCAATCCCACTGCTCATACTGCTTTCTACACATCAGCTACATCGATACCACTCCTCATACTGCTTCCTCCACATCAGCCACATCAATACCAGTCCTCATCCTGCTTCCTCCACACCAGCCACATCAATACCAGTCCACATACTGCTTCCGCCACACCAGCCACATCAATACCAGTCCTCATACTGCTTCCTCCACACCAGCCACATCAATATCAGTCCTCATACTGCTTCCTCCACACCAGCCACATCAATACCAGTCCTCATACTGCTTCCTCCACACCAGCCACATCAATACCAGTCCTCCTACTGCTTCCTCCACACCAGCCACGTCAATACCACTCCTCATACTGCTTCCTCCACAATAGCCACACCAATACTACTCCTCATATTGCTTCCTCCACAACAGCCACATCAATACCATTCCTCATACTGCTTCCTCCACAGCAGCCACACCAATACCAGTCCTCATACTGCTTCCTCCACAACAGGCACATCAATACCAGTCCTCATACTGCTTCCTCCACAGGAGCCACATCAATACCCGTCCTCATACTGCGTCCTCCACAACAGCTGCCACATCAATACCAGTCCTCATACTGCTTCCTCCACAGCAGCCACATCAATACCAGTCCTCATACTGCTTCCTCCACACCAGCCACATCAATACCAGGTCTCATACTGCTTCCTCCACACCAGCCACATCAATACCAGTCCTCATACTGCTTCCTCCACAGCAGCCACATCAATACCAGTCCTCATACTGCTTCCTCCACACCAGCCACATCAATACCAGTCCTCATACTGCTTCCTCCACAGCAGCCACATCAATACCAGTCCTCATACTGCTTCCTCCACAACAGCCACATCAATACCAGTCCTCATACTGCTTCCTCCATAGCAGCCACATCAATACCAGTCCTCATACTACTTCCTCCACAACAGCCACATCAATACCAGTCCTCATACTGCGTCCTCCACAACAGCAGCCACATCAATACCAGTCCTCATACTGCTTCCTCCACAGCAGCCACATCAATACCAGTCCACATACTCCTTCCTCAACACCAGCTGCCACATCAATACCAGTCCTCATACTGCTTCCTCCACAGCAGCCACATCAATACCATTCCACATACTGCTTCCTCCACAACAGCCACATCAATACCAGTCCTCATACTGCTTCCTCCACAACAGCCACATCAATACCACTGCTCATACTGCTTTCTCCACATCAGCTACATCGATACCACTCCTCATACTGCTTCCTCCACATCAGCCACATCAATACCAGTCCTCATACTGCTTCCTCCCCACCAGCCACATCAATACTAGTCCTCATACTGCTTCCGCCACACCAGCCACATCAATACCAGTCCTCATACTGCTTCCTCCACACCAGCCACATCAATACCAGTCCTCATACTGCTTCCTCCACACCAGCCACATCAATACCAGTCCTCATGCTGCTTCCTCCACAACAGCCACATCAATACCAGTCCTCATACTGCTTCCTCCACACCAGCCACATCAATACCAGTCCTCATACTGCTTCCTCCAAAGCAGCCACATCAAGACCAGTCCTCATACTGCCTCCTCCACACCAGCCACATCAATACCAGTCCTCATACTGCTTCCTCTACACCAGCCACATCTATACCAGTCCTCATACTGCTTCCTCCACACCAGCCACATCAATACCAGTCCTTATACTGTTTCCTCCACAGCAGCCACATCAATACCAGTCCTCATACTACTTCCTCCACAGCAGCCACACCAATACCATTCCTCATACTGCTTCCTCCACAACAGCCACATCAATACCAGTCCTCATACTGCGTGCTTTGCACCAGCCACATCACTACCAGTCATCATACTGCTTCCTCCACACCAGCCACATCAATACCAGTCCTCATACTGCTTCCTCCACAGGAGCCACATCAATACCAGTCCTCATACTGTTTCCTTCACAGCAGCCACATCAATACCAGTCCTCATACTGCTTCCTCCACACCAGCCACATCAATACCAGTCCTCATACTGCTTCCTCTATACCAGCCACATCAATACCAGTCCACATACTGCTCCCTCCACAGCAACCACATCAATACCAGTCTTCATACTGCTTCCTCCACAACAGCCACATCAATACCAATCCTCATACTGCTTCCTCCACACCAGCCACATAAATACCAGTCCTCATACTGCTTCCTCCTTAGCAGCCACCTCAACACCACTCCTCATACTGCTTCCTCCACAATAGCCACACCAATACTACTCCTCATATTGCTTCCTCCACAACAGCCACATCAATGCCATTCCTCATACTGCTTCCTCCACCGCAGCCACACCAATACCAGTCCTCATACTGCTTCCTCCACAACAGCCACATCAATACCACTGCTCATACTGCTTTCTCCACATCAGCTACATCGATACCACTCCTCATACTGCTTCCTCCACATCAGCCACATCAATACCAGTCCTCATACTGCTTCCTCCCCACCAGCCACATCAATACTAGTCCTCATACTGCTTCCGCCACACCAGCCACATCAATACCAGTCCTCATACTGCTTCCTCCACACCAGCCACATCAATACCAGTCCTCATACTGCTTCCTCCACACCAGCCACATCAATACCAGTCCTCATACTGCTTCCTCCAAAGCAGCCACATCAAGACCAGTCCTCATACTGCCTCCTCCACACCAGCCACATCAATACCAGTCCTCATACTGCTTCCTCTACACCAGCCACATCTATACCAGTCCTCATACTGCTTCCTCCACACCAGCCACATCAATACCAGTCCTTATACTGTTTCCTCCACAGCAGCCACATCAATACCAGTCCTCATACTACTTCCTCCACAGCAGCCACACCAATACCATTCCTCATACTGCTTCCTCCACAACAGCCACATCAATACCAGTCCTCATACTGCGTGCTTTGCACCAGCCACATCAATACCAGTCATCATACTGCTTCCTCCACACCAGCCACATCAATACCAGTCCTCATACTACTTCCTCCACAGCAGCCACACCAATACCATTCCTCATACTGCTTCCTCCACAACAGCCACATCAATACCAGTCCTCATACTGCGTGCTTTGCACCAGCCACATCAATACCAGTCATCATACTGCTTCCTCCACACCAGCCACATCAATACCAGTCCTCATACTGCTTCCTCCACAGGAGCCACATCAA
>CM067365.1:79523626-79548626 GCA_034401795.1 Chaetoderma sp. LZ-2023a
ATTATCTGATGCGGAAAGTCTGCCACCAGGACAGACTAAATCGCAGTCTACTGGTGGTGCTGCTGATAGTTCGATGTTAGACCATCTACTAACATTAACTGACATGCCTGGAGATGGGAAAGAAGTCACGGACAATTCTGTAGATGATAACCTGTTAGAAAAGGTCAATGCTAATGTGCTTACTAATGTCGAGAATACGTTTAGACTGAAGCGTCAAAAGGATGATTCTAGCTCAGATTCTGAATTAGAAGATTCACAAGATATGTCTTTTGACTATAATGACAGTGTATCCATTGCAGAGTCCGATATTTCTGTTAATACACAGGTTTCTCAGAGCAGTGAAATGGTTCTTTATCCAGGGTTCGTACAGGTTTGGGAAAATCAAATTCAAGCACTATTTAAGCACTTTTCAAGGACAATATATATCATTTTCAAGGACTATTTTCCCATTCCGAACAACAAAATTTGAAGCAAATGATCGATCTCCTTGAGTTTACACAAGAGGTGTTCAATTTCCAACCAAACATCTCTGAGAAAGGGGGTGGGCTTATATTACAGTTTTCCCAAAAGTTTTCTAAAATTGATACCACGGAAATTCAACGTAATTTCTCCCGTAAAAATTCCCACCGCCTACGCCTATGTTTAATGTATACCTCAAAACATCACCGGGGAAGTGAAATTATTTGATTTGAGCGCCTCAATATTGCGTATCCTTTAATAAAGCTCGTTTATCACATCAAAATTAATCCACAATTTGATATAAAATGGCGCCACGAAAAAATACAAATCACGTGATTCGCCTCCAATTGAAGAGTTTATTTTAGAGCGAGTACTCGGATATAAATATTCTGGAATCGGGGACTCGGAACTCGGGAATATCCATGTATTATCATTGCGCGATAGGAACTGATTATTATACTGATTTTAAAAAATGGGTACCCGTTTGATAAACTCCCATTAGCGTATATCTCGCGAGAACATGATGCCTCCCATCGCAAGAACCGCTGGCTCGCCAACTTAAGAAGCCGACTATATTGTCGTTCGTAATAATTCAATTTGGATCATTTAATGTTGATCGGCGTTACAAAATTGATGCGCATTTTCTCCCGTCCTTGTTGTTTGGTACATAAATTTGGTCTTAAAATATATTTATAAGGAAGGTATTTAATCACGCCAAGACTGTTTTTTTCGGTGATTCGCGGTTAACCATAGGGGGTGCATCATTTTTGTCAAATTCAAGCACTTTTCAAGGCAGCTCATGCGTTTTCAAGTACTTTTCAAGGTTGACACAAAATTCAAGCACTTTTCAAGGCAAGGGGCAATATTCAAGCACTATTCATTTTTGTGCGAACCCTGTTATCGGTCAGAAACAGGGCAAGTGTTGATTCCTTACATCACCAAAAAGGGTGTGAGATATCGACATTTGCGCACTGACTCTGACATATCGAAGTATCAGCATCTTAAAATCGTGGATCTAAAGCGGTCTGAGTTTAATGAGAAGCTAGGCAAGTGGGCGCAAAAGAATCTCAGCAAGAAAAACAAATCCAATTAAAAAATGGCGGGTTTGCCAAATTTATTATTAATGATGCTAATATGCACACTTAACTGCAGAGGACTAAATGGTGAAATTAAACAACATGCTCTGCTTGAAGATTTGAAAGACAAGAATATTGATATTATCATGTTGCAGGAAACAAAGTTACAATGCCCAGGTGTTTTAGAAAAATTTAAGCATTTAGCAAATGGCGAATTATTTTATTCCGTCGCCACAGAACCAAGTGCAGGTGTTGCTATCTTGTTCCTGCCTAAAAGTTTAGGTTCTGTTAATATTATTAATTCATCATCGGACACAAGTGGACGTTGGGTTAAGGTCGTTGTTGATATAGCGGGATCAATTTATCCTCTGTTGTCTTTTTATGCACCAGCTTCCCATGCACAGAGATGTCAATTTTTATCCGACCTTTCCTCTGTGATTAGTGATAATTCTGAGAATATCATCATCGGCTGTGATTTTAATTGTGTTATGGATGGAACACGGGACAGGAGTTCATCTTCTACTTACAGGGACACATCTCACCTTAGATTAATAGAAATTTGTGATACAGAACATTTATTAGACTTATCGCATCTTATATCCTGAAGAACGAATCTTTACATGGCATTCTGCTAATGGACAAAATTCCTCTCGAATAGATAGAATATGTATCAATAGGTCTTTGAGAGGGAATTTAGTATGTACTGGGGTGTATCCTGTCACATTTTCTGACCATGATATGTTTTCATCGGCTTAGATAATGCAAATTGGATAAAACGTGGTGCTGGATCCTGGAAATTGAACAATTCGCTTTTAGATGATTTAGAGTATCACCGTTGCATTAAAAGCTTCTGGGAATATAAGCTTCGGAATCAATATTCCCACGAGAATTGTGTATCATCGTGGGAAGATGTTAAAAAGGGCTTTGCAAGTATTTCCAAGCAATATTCGATCCAAAAAGCGCGGAAAATTCGTAAAGAGGCTAAAGCCCTTGAGCGCTTATTGACATTACTAACTCGCAAAGTTGCAACCGGTGATATTCACCTTATGGAACAGCTCAATGATATAAAATCTAAACTGTATGAGATCGAGAAACATAAAGCTAAGGGTGCAATAACTAGAAGAAGAGCACAGATGTGTACTGAAGGGGAAATCCCCCCAAAAAATTCTTTTTCAATCTCGAGAAAGGAAGAGGTGTTAATAAGTTAATAAGGTGCTTAGATAACAACAATCAGAAATGTTCATCTCAACATGAAATCATGGACATTGTTGAGACATATTATCAGGCCTTATACACGTCGGATAAAAGGGATGAAGGAAAGTCAGCTGACATGTTGGCTAATGTTAAGTACGCTTTCTCGGAAGCGGGCAGTAATTTCTGCGATGCTACATTAACATTAGATGATCTGGGTTTGGCTCTAAAGAACATGAAACCGGGAAAAGCACCAGTGGGTGGTGGCCTTAGTGTTGAATTTTATCAGACGTTTTGGTATCTTTTGGGACCTGAATTTGTTAAAATTGTGCACGAAATTTTTTCACAAGAGGAGTTCCCACTCACAATGTCTCAGGCTTATGTGACTTATTTTAAAAAAAGGAGATCGTAGTATATTAGCAAATTACAGACCAATTTCACTGCTATGCGTAGATTATAAAATCATTTCGAAAGCTCTTGCGAAAAAACTCTCAAGTGTCTTGGATGAGGTCATCCACACCGACCAAACCTGCTCTATTCCGGGTCGATCTATTTTAACAAATGCATTTTTAATTAGAGACACCCTGCACTTGGTAGAAAAAGACAATATTCCCGGCGCTATCATTGGACTAGATAATGAAAATGCCTTTGATAGACTTGAGTGGAATTTCCCTTTCAAATCACTCAGTCACATTGGTTTGCGTCCTAATTTCATCAAATGGATTCATATCTTATATGGTAATATCAGTAGTAAATATCTGGTTAATAATTATATTAGCAAACCAGTAATTTTAGGACGAGGTGTGAGGCAAGGGTGCTCACTGTCCCCTTTATTGTTTATAAAAGCGATGGAGGCCTTAGGGTCGACCAATAGGGAAGATCCTGTTTTTAAAGGCATTGAAATTGAAGGGGTGAACAGACCCATAAAAGTGTCTCAGTAGTGTGATGACACAACAGTTTTTGCTGGATCAAGTTCTGATTTTAAAAGATTGGATCAAGTTTTAGACGACTTTCAAAAGGCCTCTGGTTTGAAAATTAATAGAAATAAATCAGAAGGGTTATTTCTAGGCAAGTGGAAGAGCAGAGCTGATAAACCTCTCAACATAAAATGGGCAACTGACTCGATAAAGATTCTAGAGATACATTTTAGTAGGACTTTTGGGGAAACCCTGAACAGGCATGATAGAATATCCAAAATGAAGAAAACAATAAATTCATGGAAATGTCGACGTTTGACAGTTTTTGGAAAAGCCTTGGTCATGAATACATTAATCCTATCAAAGTTGTGGTATACCGCTTCTGTAATATATATGCCTCAACATATTGAGACTGAAATTAATAAACTTATTCAAGGATTTATGTGGGAAGGCAAAACGTGTCTAGTTTCACAAGATGTGTGCAGGAATGAATTTCATCAGGGTGGCCTTAACCTTGTCGATGTCAGGAAAAAATGTCTTTCATTACGTTTCAAATTCTTAAATATGCTACTTTATTCTGACGTTCAATGGGCAAATGTATCCAGGGCATTAATCGAACGTTTTATAATGCCATTTCCTGCAAAATGTCTCTTTTGTACAATCAGTCCGCCACCTAATTATACACGTGTACCTAGGGTGTTTTTGGAGCTGAAATATGCTGTTGATGCTTTCATTAAAATAGAAAATCCACTGCAATGTTGGGAGGGTGTTTTAATGATAAGCCTGTGGGGCAATAATGATATATGTCATGAAAATAAAGTGTTGTATTTCCCCTCACTGGCTCAGAAAGGTATTAGATACATTGGCGACATTATCAATCATAGGTCCAGGAAATTGAAATCCTTCGCTGAAATTGCACACATTACTCAGCTACGGCCAATAGACACCATGCTATACCACGATTAATTCACCGGAGACTTTGGGTAAAACACCTTATGAGTAAGGCAAACATGTGTACTGAGCATGAGAACAACTATGTATTTTGCACAAATTCGGAAGAATGCAGGAAATTTCAATTTCCCTTTCTCCGAGATCTAACAATACTCACCATTCTGTTACTTCTGATATACAGCTGGCTCTGACAGCTGGCTCTAGGACTATAGACTTAGAAAGCTTTACCAACTCCTTGGAATCGGGTCTCGGCTCGCAACTGCCGAGTACCCGTCTACCATAGAGCTCATATTGTTTGCATAGCCACCAAACAAGAGAAATCCATGGCTTGCCTCCGTGGGGCTGGGAGGCTGGGTCCGTAACAGAATGGTGAGTATTGTTAGATCTCGGAGAAAGGGAAATTGAAATTTCCTGCATTCTCCTTCGATCAATACTCACCATTCTGTTACTTCTGATATACACCAGATTTGATCAGTAACCTGGTGGGAAGGGGCAAGCCATAAATGCTACTTTTGCCCCTTGGAGAAAGATTTAGACTTAACAACTTGACTAACGGAGACCTAAAAGGACCATCAAGTTATCGGAACCGAATCACATTCGCGTCACTGCCCCCCCCCTTTTTCTCCTAAGAAAAGGGAGAGAACTCACGAACATGTATCTCGCCTGAAACACAAATATGCCAAGAGGGTTAACTGCTCTTTGCATATATTAGCCTGGGAATGAGCATGAATATATAAGATGAATGATCATGATATATAGACATAATACAAAACACTCATGATATTTGGAATTCAGACCTGGAGCCTCCATCCATTCACCTGTCCGGCCTCAGTGACACAACTGGTTGATATCCTCTCGCTCGACCATGTCTGCTTCTAAATTCTCTCTTACAAATGCCAAAAAAGGAAGAAGAGCAGTGCGGTCATATAGCTATCATCTCAAAACAGCTAAAGCAAGTGGAATGGCGAAGTCTGACACATCCCTCATATAGTAATCTGTGAAAGAGAACTCAGTGCCCTTGTGCGACAGCCATGATGTCCTTAAACGGAACACCATTGTAAAGGGCGGAAGAGGCGGCTATTCCTCTAACATCGTGCCCTTGCGCCTTGCACTTGGTGCCCAGTTGTAATCTCACGGGTAGTCTGATTGCATTCGACTACCCAATGAGAGATAGAATCCACGGAAGCGGCGCCATATGGCTACATATGGCAGATCCACAGATGTCTATCATTCGACCGTAACGAGTCTGTCCGTTTTGTACTTAGTCAAAGCACGGACTGGACACCAGACACTGGTATCACGATCCAACCTACTTAGTTTCGGTATAACGATCGGTTTGCCGGGATATCTCAAAGATCGAATCTTTGACATAAACTCTTCTCTTGGCAGTAGACGCAGACCCTCTCAGAAGACAATAATCGGTCCCTCTCTGCTGAAAGTGCATGGATCACACTGCACCTTCTAGCTGAGGAAGCTGCCAATAGAAAGACCGCCTTTAGAGTCAAATGCTTTAGACTAGCCGAATGCAATGGTTCGAAAGGGTGCTTGGCCAGTACATTAAGCACTAAAGATAGACTCCAGGCTGGAATGAGTACCGGTTGTCTCAGTCGGAGATTGCTCATTCCCTTCACCATCACACTCAACTGGGCCACCTCTGGACTATCCCTGCTGGCTAGACAAGGGATAACTGATGCCAAAGCGGACTTGTACCCAGCAATTGTGACAGGAGCTAGTCCTGAAAAGAACAGCTCACAGAGAAAGTCTGCTATTTGCTGAATAGTGGAATGAAAGGTAACAATACCCTTTTCCTCACACCAGTCTGCAAATCCGTTAACCTTGTTGTTATATGACCTGAAGGTTGACCTCCTTCTCGCAGCCGCGATGAAATCAGCAGCCTGTCGAGAAAAGCCTTCCGACGTGGAACATTGTCTGACAACAACCACGCAGTCAATAACATTTCGGGACGCTCGTGTAGGAAGCGTCCCTTGGCCTGGGAGATTATGTTCGGAATCTCGGGCAACTGCACTGGATTTTCCACCAGCAGATCTAGCAGATCCGTGAACCACGCCCTGCTTGGCCAATACGGCGCTATTAGCAGGACCCGACACGGTTCCTCGCTGATCTTCACCAATACATTTGGCAGAAAGATGGTGGGTGGGTACGCATAAGCGTGCATCCCTCTCCAGCTTATCGCCAGAGCGTCTGTATCGACGGCATTTGGATCTGGAATCGGGGAGACATAAGTCATGATTTGAGCATTTTCCCTTGTGGCAAACAAGTCCACGTTGGGTTTGCCCCAATGCTCGAAGATCCTTCATAGAACTGGAGGGTTGAGGGACCATTCTGTTGGCAGAATTCTCTGTCTGCGAGACAAAGCATCCGCCAGAATGTTCAATCGGCCAGGAATGTGAGCTGCTTTCACAACAACCGAGTAATTCCTGCACCATTGAATCAAGTGCCACACTTTGCTACACAGTGTGGGTGACCTGGTCCCGCCTTGGCGATTTATATATGATACTACCGTCGAAATTGTCCGACCATATCAATATCACATTGCCCCTGATCATCAGAAGAAACTCTTCCAACGCCAGTTCCACTGCCATCATTTCCAACAGATTGATATGCAGCTGACTCTCCAGGAGAGTCCACGTGCCCGAGACCTGGTGTTCTCCCAGGCAGGCCCCCCACCCCTCCAGCGATGCATCCGTGTACACGGACAGCTGGGGGTGGGGTAGGTGCAGCGAAACCCCTACTAGGAGATTCTGACGCTGTTTCCACCATACAAGATGCGATATTATCGGCTCCAAAACTGGCACCAGTTTTTACAGGGGTTCTGTTCTCTGTTTCCACAGAGACATCAGATACAACTGGATAGGTCTTCGCATTAGAGCAGCGTACGGGATCACTTGCTCCATGGAGACCATCATGCCCAGCATCTGAAGAAACCGCATCGCCTGAATGTGGTTTCCCACTCGAAAGCTCTTGAGGATGGCTAACAGAGACACCACTCTGGGCTCTGACGGGTAAACCCTGCCCTCCTCGAGATCGAATCGCATCCCCAAATAAACGAAATGTTGAGTGGGTGTCAACTCGGATCTCTCCTTGTTGACTATCCCGCCTAGATCTGAAAGTAACTTCAGAGCAGTATCCATGTTCAACCTGGCTGCAGAGTCTGCTTTGAGTAGCCAGTCGTCTATGTAGGTGTGTAGCGCACGTTCTCTTTTCTGAGAAACGCTGTCACCCCTAGGACCACTCTTGTGAAAACCCTCGGAGCTGTCGACAGGCCAAATGGGAGAACAGTAAACTCCCATACTTGATTCTGAAATGCAAATCTCAGAAACCTGTGCCAACTCCGGTTCAGAGGAATGTGGAAATATGCATCTTTCAGATCGATCGACACACACCACATTCCCTTCCTCAATCCTGCCATTATCGACCTCGGTGTTTCCATCTGGAACCGAGGCGTATGGATAAACCAATTTAATGGCCTGAGATTGAGTATGGGTCTCCATTGCCCCGTGCTCAACATATTTGAATAGAAGCCCGGAGTGTTCTGGTTCGCTGGGTTTATTGCTCTCTTCAGAAGCAAACCCGACACTTCGTTTTGAATGGCTTCTAACTTGTCTGGGTCCCGTGGTACGGGTGTCCAGACAGGTGCCAAAGACAGATTCTGCGGGGGAAAGTCCCACCACTCCGGCATGTACCCCTGGGTTACCATCCCAGGACCAGACTGTCTGACGTCACACCTCGCCAGGCCTCGACGAAACGCATGAGCCTTCCACCCACCATAGACGCCTCGACGTCTAACGGGGTTGTCCGGCTCGCGGTCCACTCCACCACCCCCCCCCCCTTTCTTAACGAGAGAGAGAGAGAACCATTTCCGTCTTGGCTCGGCAGGTATAACTGGCACCGCTGTTCCTGTCGCACAGGTGCGGTCCAGGCGGATATGAAGGGAGCTCTCGTACCCTCAGGTACGATCTGCTCCCTTCTTTCCGCCCCTGGAGGACTTACCCCTACCCTTCCCCTTGCCCTTCCCGCCTCCAGGGCGATCATGAGCAACATTGGGGAGGGTAGGGGCCTCCACAACCTTCCTGGCCTTCTTAGCCGGCGGCGGCTGAGAAAATCCAGACGAAGCAGCAGTCGCAGTAGGCTTAGCTTTCGCCTTGCCTTTCTGCTTCTTCTGCTTCTTCGAAAGTTGGACAGCTAACGGTTTCCCTACAGCCCCCAGTGCGTGCGCTTGCCGCACTAGCTCCAGCTGTAGGTTTACCGCCAACCGATTCTGCGCAGTGCTGGCAGTGTCCTAGGATGGCCCGCGCCTGGCCACCGAAGATGCTAGGCCCTGTCAGGGATGTCCCAAGAAGACGCTCCCTGACTGCCATAGCCGGATGCATATGGTCAAGAACCATTTGCCTCCTGAACTTTGTCACACGCGCCTGCACCCTTGCCAGTGCGTCCATAGACAGCACCAAGCCGTCATTAACGCACGAAAGCGCCACAGGTGGCACAGGGTGGCCTGCCCCCGCTTCAGCCCACACCGACTGAAGAAGGCGATACGAATGGTTGACACTCATAACTGCCCTCACACCCTCATCGCATAGGGACAGGACTTCATCCTGGTGTGCCTGGGACTTGTCCACAAGTGCCGGACCGGGGCCACCCACTCAAGCACTCTGAACACACAGTACCCAGCGGTCATTCTCGGTGACCAACGGGACAACACCATACCTGTCGTATTTCCTCCGTGGAATACGACCCCTCACCCGCACCTCCATGGAGGCCGCAAGAAGCTGGCCCTTGTTCATGCGTTGTTTGCTATACATAGTATCAAGCAACACCATAAACCATGGATCCAGTCCAACAGACTGGATCAGGGCTGCGGGCAAGATCCACGTCCTACTCGATGCACCGATGGACGGGGTACATCCTCCTCGGCCGTGGTCGAAACCACAGACGGGTCCACCCTGGCTAGCCAAGCCAGAGCCTCAGACCAATCCGTCTCCGAGGAGGACACTCCCGTGAACACGTCACCCGTTGACATGTTCATGGCCCTACCAGCAATGGCCTCCCAGCTAGGAGCCATTGCTGATATGCCAGGAACTCCGGTACCGTACGGTTCTGCCGCCACCCCATGGAACACACCAGTCCATGGAGTAGGCCTGCACGGAAAACCGTGCAGACCCATAGCGGTTAAGGAACCGTGGCCAAACACTGGCGCCAATGGCACCCCATGTCTGACCGCTGGACCAGGTGAGATAGGTGAGTACCATGCCTGGCCGGCCACACCCGTCACCGTGTTGGTTGGTAGCAAACCAACCATTACAGGACCGGTGCCCGGTACCGGAGTGGCCTCAACCACGGGCGGAGCCGCTGCCCTGGCTTGCGCCAGGCCAGACAGATGGAGGCCGGCTTCCATCAGGACGGAACCGACCTCCATGCTCTCCACCCGCGGCCTCACAGCCCGCAGCACACTCTCCTCCTCGGCCGCCTCATCTTCAGACCCCTAAGAGTCGTCGCTAGACAAGGAAAACCGTGGAGCCGTCCTGGCAGATGGCTCCCATGCCTGACGGACCGGCCACCGCTACTGGACCACCCGGAGGTGGCTGCAGAGAGACAGAACCCATCATGCCGGAGCCCGACGGGACTGCCATGGGGCCATACAAAACGGCTCCCTCGGTGTCCAGTCCAGAACCCTGTCCATGGACAGGGTCCGAATCAAACATGGGGAGAGACTGCCCAACAACTTTTGGCAGCAGGGACGACACCAGCGTGGGCAGAACGCTATGCAAGACACCTTGCCTAGCCGGACCAAACCACGCCGGCGGTGCCATCTCCGCCACCTCCGGTTGCAGACGTGGAACGCCCCCCCCCCAACCCCCCCGGGCCGAAACGGACACTCCACGATTTACTTTCGGACCGCCTGACCCCGCGTCAGACCCTGCCAAGTCCTTCTGGCAAGGAACTTAAGCATCATATCGACCGACCACACAGCGCAAACGTTACACCTACTGTCAAGACTACACTTAGTACAGTGGAAACAGACATGGTCCTTGTATAGAACCCGACGATATGTGGCACTCGACACATGATGGCGGGGCTGGCTTGGCCTATAAACCGAACCTACAATAAGCCAGCGGAACGAAACAAAAATGGAAGGCAGACAATTAATTTTCAAATAATTTGACCATAAATTAACTGCAAACCCTCCCGCACCCCACCCCGCAACGTTACAACAAAGATTGCATTGACTATAACGATAAGAACGAAGCGGGCATAAATACACCCATAATTGATCCTCCAGGATGTATAATGGAACCAGGAATCATATCGCATAGCCTTCGGGGTATATTTACCAATTAATAAATTATACTCCTAACGAAAGCCAAAACGATATGTGAAGAAACAACAAAATGTAAACAAACTGCTGTAGCACACGGTAAAACCGCAGACCACGCATCTAATCAAGAATTTTGAAACCACCGATCATTGCAAACAGATCGTGACAACACGTAAACTTGACCATTCCAAAGTTTCCGGTACCATTTTTAGTACGCAGCACCCAGAACAAGACGCGCGAATTAATGAAAAATTTTCTTCACATAAAGATCCGAGCACCACGGGTGTGATGTCACCCGCTCGGATACTATGGAGAACAACGTCAGCCGATATTCGTGTTAGAAATACCGTAGCAAACACCTATTTTCATATCTGCCGATCACCTGTTGGGGTTTAAAGAAGGCGATCATCCGGCATATCTCGTTGTTAACACACGTCCCAGATTCTCTGGTGTCAGAAATTGGGGCATGCGACACATACGAAATTTTAGAGACCTAACTCTTTTAACTATGGAATAATATGGAAATATACGACCTGATATTCTCGGAAGCGTCCATATTAATCCAAAATATCCTTTTGAGAACGCACAAGCTATCACAATTAATCACAGTAAAAAGACTTAGGCTTAAACAATCTTAAGACTTTCCAACTGCAAAAAGCATGCATTCTCTTGTTGCTATGCAAACAAGAATGAGCTCTATGGTAGTCCTAGAGCCAGCTGTCAGAGCCAGCTGTATATCAGAAGTAACAGAATGGTGAGTATTGATCGAGGGAGAAACGTTAATGCATCCGTTCACTGATTGTCCTGTAATAGTTCAATCCTGTGAAAACATTGTCACATCTCTGTGTGCCTAGAACTGATCTAACCACTAGAACAATTCTGTTTCGTGAATTAGGAAATGGCATGTTGAAGAATGATAAGACAATCACCATATGCTGCTTAACATTGGTGTTTGGAGTATTTGTAAACACCGTTGTTCATTTATATATGATAGTAACATTTGCCCTACTTTGGATCATTTGAAGACATTGAAGGCGTTATTTGATGGATGATTGCTGTCGCATAACATAAGAGGGGAATTTTATAAATATATAAACAGTCGGAAGTTAGAAACCTTTAGAAATATATGGTGCAGAGGCGACCTAGTATGTCTTGAGAATGAGAATCTTGTCATTAAAAAACCGCCTTGACTAGTAAGACCTATATTTTGGCGCATTCTGGTTTATTTTAATTCACATATGTGCTAATAGGTGGGGTTTTTTTTATCATTGTAGCAACATTTTTAATAGGTGTCTTGTGTATTAATATGTGGATGGCATTCGTTGGTTAACTTTGAACCACAGTCCTGTTTGTAACCCTTATAATTATATTTGCTGGAATTATTATTTGATTATACATATGCAGGAACAGTGGATTTCGGTGCGTGTGTTTGGTAGGTTGCTGTGTGAAGCAACAACATCTGCTTCACGTAGTAACGGCTTCAGCAAACGCATAGGCTCCAATTATCACAGCTAATCAGATTATGAATGTAACCAATTTTGGAGCATTTGCTCTGAAAGGGTTAAAATGTTTACCAAAAGGCAGGTGGTCACTTGAACAGGTTAAGCCATATTGTATTTGACAGTTAAATAAATAGTTGATTTATATTCCAATGCTTTTATTACTAATGTTTGTTCCGGGGTAATTTTAGAATCTGGATCCCAAAGTAAATTGCATTCGACTAAAATAAATTTAACATTCAATCTAAGCTGTTTCCTAATAATAGATTGTAAATACTTAGCCTGTATACACATAATTGTGTTTATACCGGGATAATTACGGAATCTCTATTTCAAAGTAAATTGTAATGTTATAAATCGTTTGTTAAGGTTCAATCCTCTTCAACTATGTAGGTTGCATTGTCGCTTCACTGCGTTCAGTGTAATATCTTAGCGCTTACATTTTATAGATTATCCCACGGGGCATTGATTATTGATTAATTTGTTCCCTATTGACTGTGTGTCTTAAATACGTCCGATCGCTGTATTTATTTCTCAGCCTATGCTCGCGTGAGCTTTTAAAATTGTAATGGAATGTTATTGGGCTAGTAGCTGGGAATTTTTAAAGGGAAACATCTAGCTCTTTTGAATTTTTAGATTAATTGTTTGACCATCATATATTTATTGTTTATTTATACATATGACTGATATAATCGTTTGTTCTCTTGATTTATCCTATGTTTAATGTTCTTTTCAGTCAGTATATTTTTGGGTACTATGGATTTCCACACGATCCATTGATCGTGCTACCAAAAAAAAAAAAAGTAGTAGTAGCAGTAGTAGTAGTAGTAGTAGTAGTAGTAGTAGTAGTAGTAGTAGTAGCATTAGTAGTAGTAGTAGTAGTAGTAGTAGTAGTAGTAGTAGTAGTAGTAGTAGTAGTAGTAGTAGCGGCAGAACAGAAAATTTGCGCGTAACCTGTTTGCTGAAAAAGTTGGTTAAAATGTTGGATAAAATAGATCTGTTATATTTTTCCAGCACAGCAAAGTTTTGTGTTGGTACTAACATGGTTGTACTACGTACACACAATGCAGCCACCCTCATCCTTTCCACATCCTTATCTATCTATCACTATTTTAGATCACCACCCTTACCGAAACCAAAATATTCTCATTAAATTGAACTTCGACTGGAATATGTTAGACAGCAACAGTTTCCAGTTACCCAATCAACAATGGAACAATCCGTTTGGTTAAGGCAAATTTCGAAGCTTAATAATAATAATAATAATACTAATAATAATAATAATAATAATGACCTATAACTGCAAGCAGTTACTGCGACGGCTTCATAGCCAGCTCCCAGAAAACTGTTGCAAAACCTAAGTCTAAACTACTAACATTTTCTACCCAGTAACATGAGGGAACCTGTCAGGGAATGCTGAAATGTCAGCAGTTAAGGCTAAAGATACAATTATTAAGTACCAGCAAGAGCTTGAAACATGTATGTTATCCTGTAACATTTTCGCACCCAAATGACCTTTGCTGCCCTCATTTCAACTTTCTGCAATCAAGATAACACTTTTGTGCTCATTTGATCCTTTTGCACTCAATGACGTTTGGAACTCAATGACGTCTTGCACTCAAATGACCTTTTCTGTACTCATTTGACATTTCTGCACTCAAATAATCCTTTTGGGCACTCAATTAACCTTTCTGCACTCACATGACCTTTTCGCACTTAAATAATCGTTTGTGCACTCATTTGACCTATCTGCACTCAACAGACGTTTTCTGCACTCAAATGACATATTCGTAGTCAGATGACGTTTTTGTACTCAAATGACCTTGTTTGTACTCCAATGTATGTATTTAACCTTTCTAGACTTAAATGGCCTTTTTGCACTGAAAAGACCTTTTGAACACTCATTGGACATTTCTGCCCTCAATTGACCTTTCTGTGCACAAATGACCTTTTTCACACTCAAATGACATTTTGGCTGTAAAAGTGGTACATTTGGAGAGTGATAATTCAGCAGTAAAAGCGTTAAGTTAGCCTTGCAATTCAGAAGTAAACCGGTTAATGGAGGCTTGCAATTCACCAGTAAAAGGGTTAATGAACAATTGTAATTTGTCACTAAAAGGGTTAATGGCAACTTGTAGTTCAGCGTTAAATCTCGTGGAAGGAATTCTAGTTTGTAATTTGAAAATCTTACAGGTAAAAGCTGTTGCTGTCATAGGCAGCAGCATAGAGTAGCATCGTTCTTAAAATAAATAGCAGTTAAGGTGTGAACTAGATCTGCATAATGTGTCACGCATCTGCCATTTAACAGTACCATTTAGCTATGCATGTAGGGGTGGGGGATGGGTTGATAGTTGTGAAACTCTATGCTAGTCATAAATTACATTTAAAGAAAAGTTACCAGCCACTGTTTATTTTAGATATCTGATAGTACTTGATATTAGATAACACACATTTACTACTGCATGCAGATTAAAAAAGAAAAATTCAAAAAGGTATATCGCGGCAGTTTCTTAACCTATCCGGTCCATCCTTGCAGAGATTATCAGCAGTTAGTTACTGATCTAGTTTACAAAATTTGAACGGAATACATCCAAAATTTTTGTAGAAACGATCATTTTCTAAAATCATGACGCCATCAACATGGCCGCCGAACTATTTGAGCTGGCAAGTTTTGCTGCTCAAATCTTAATCAAGGTTCTGGATCATTTAAATTTCTCAAGTTTCACTCTGATACACGTAATGGTTTTTATAGAATAAGCGTGTTAAAAATGTCAAAACTCTTGCATAAAATCCAAGATGGCTGCCAAACCAGGTTAGCTACAAACGTTCTGCTATCAAACTTTAAAGAGGCTAGGGCATAGTTACATCCCACAAAGTTTCAGTCCAGTCCATTTGGCGGTATGGGAGAAGAAGACTTAAGTTTTTGCAGCAGAATAAAAAAAGAATAATAATAATAATAATAATAATAATAATAATAATAATAATAATAATAATAATAATAATAATAATTTTAACGGTACACATTCACAGCAGAATGCTTGAAGATTAGATTGTCAAAAATGTGCACTTTTGGAAGCTTACATTGTGGGCCTAGATGTATCCAAACGAAATACATCTTAACAAATGTCGATTTCATTACACATAAATTAATACAATATTTTTAAGTTGTGACATTGAATTAGAAACAGGAGTCCCTATTTCAACTTCGCAATTAATAATCATTATATAATAATTTGTGGTGGGCGTATGTCTGGGTGGGATTATGCCCAGTGGGATTATGTCCGGTGGGCTAGTGTTCAGGTGAGATTATGTCTTGTGGGCTTATGTCTGGGTGGATTATGTCCGATGGGCTTATGTCCGGGTGGGGATTATGCCTGGTCGGCTTATGTCCAGTGGGTTTATATCCTGGTGGGATTATACCGGTGGACTTATGTCTGGGTGGGATTATGTCCGGTGGGAGTAATGCCTGGTGGGCTTATGTTCGAGTGGGATTATGTTTGGTTGAGATTTTGTCTGGCTGGGCTTATGTCCGGGTGGGATTATGTCCGGCTGGGATTATGTCTGGGTGGGATTATGTCGAGTGGGATTATGTCTGGGTGGGATTATGACCAGGTGGGTTTATCTCCAGGTGGGATTATGTCCAGTGAGCGTATGTCTGGATGAAATTATGTCCGGGTGGGTCTATGTCCAGGTGGGTTTATGTCTGGTGGGATTATGTCCATGTGGGATTATGTTCGGTGGGCTTAAGTTTGTGTGGGATCGTCCGGTGGGCTTATGTACAGGTGGGATTATGTCCGGGTGGGATTGTCCGGTGGGCTTATGTCCAGATGGGCTTATGTCCAGGTGGAATTATATCCGGTGGGCTTAATTCCGGGTGGGATTGTCTGGTGGTCTTATGTCCGGATGGGCTTTTTGTCCGGTGGGATTATGTACGTGTGGGATTATGTCCGGGTGGGATTATGTCTGGTGGGATTATGTCCATGTGGGTTATGTCCGGTGGGCTTAGGTCCGGGTGGGATGGTCCGGTGGGCTTATGTCTGGGTGGGCTTATGTCCAGGTGGGATTATGTCCGGTGGGCTTATGTCCAGGTGGGATTATGACCGGTGGGCTTAGGTCCGGGTGGGATGGTCCGGTGGGCTTATGTCCCGGTGGGATTTTGTCCGAGCCCCGCATAGACACATGTTAACTAATTAGAACTAATAGTATCCAGTCATATATTACCACAGAGACAACAATGAATTGCTTTTTGTTCGTGACCCCAACCTCCACGCATTCCATCCCACCCCACCCACCATCGCACGCACGACCATGCATTAATTAACATCTAACTATAACGTTATTGTCGTGTATGCTATTTATTTTGACACGAATATATGTATCTTGTAAGATATGTGATTGTGGATTTTTGAAAACGTGTTCATAATCGGTAAGATTTCTTGATTACCCAGCGCATCACCAAGTGTCACGGATTGTCGGTTTAGAAGATAATATATATATACGTACGTACGTGCGTGCGTGTATTTTAAAACTGTATATAACCTGAATTACCATCCAGCGCTCCAGGCTTTCTGTAGGAACACGGAAAATTGAAATCATAAAACATGGCAAAATAATACAAGAACAATTAGAGATTACCTAAGCCTGGCAAGTCTAGCTTACTGAAGAACATTTGTTGTAAAACAAATTAAATCTAAAGAAACACTTCCAATGAATAACAATGAAATGTATTCAAAAGACTCAAACAGACTTTGTAGTTGTAACGGGACGTTGTGAAGGTCATTCACGTCAATCGGTAAATGACATTTTCTATACGGATCAATTTCTGTCTCGCCTTGTAAAATGAAAACAATATTCGCCTTGTACCTAGCTCAGAGATAACTTAACACGTTTCCGACAAATGTAATGTTAAATATTTTGAACATAATTGGTATCAAATCCAATTATGTTCAAAATATTCAAACGAACATTTTTACATAATGTTCAAAATTGTACTAACATGTTTCATCTGGTTTTGCTTTGACAATTATTTTAATTATTTTTTGGTTGTACTGTATTACACTACTGAGAGAATGTGTCACTTATACCAGGGACTTAACATACAGTCTCTGCTTATATCTACGCGTAGATGCGATCATCATATTATATAGCTGTATATCGTCATTATGAAAATTTACAATGAGTAATCATATTGTTTAGTGTAATATTTCTGGAGTACTGGGTGGACATATAAACAATACCGTGGAATAATATCTGGACAAAGACAGGTAAGCCAGTGAGGTCCTAGCGTGCAGCTATTACAACATGGCGAATGCGAATGGTGTTGCTGTAACCTTGTGGTTTGTCTCAAAGTTATTATGCCACCAGATATAACTTCAGGTTATAAGTGTTAGAATTAATTATTTTTACTATTAAGTTATTTGAATTAAACCAAGGTATCCTGCGTAGGCCAACTAGCAATGGGACCTCCCTACCCCATATTCCCTGTATCTGCCATATTAAGGTATAATTGAAAGTAGTAGTAGTAGTAGTAGTAGTAGTAGTAGTGGTAGTAGTAGTAGTAGTAGTAGTAGTAGTAGTAGTAGTAGTAGCAGTAGTAGTCAATATTGTCAACGCACTGGCTCAGACTTTTTCAATAATTGAAGATATTTTGGTTTATCTTACTGCCTGAGATTTGTCATTTTGTTTGAGGAAAGCCATATGGCATTAATGTTAACCCTTTACTGGTTAAATTTGTTCAGTAAAATCCAAATATGCGCTTACTTATTTAATGTACATTTGCAGGCACAGACAAGGTCATTCCCGAGAATATGCCTCTGGAACGACTGTCTCGGTTCCCGAGCCAGTCATTACAGTGGTAAATTTTCAAAAATACTCCAAATATCCGCCGGCAAATGGACATTGCCGAAGATCACTAAATTGACCGTTTTTGGCTGACCATCATGCAAGGGTTAATGTTGAATCAGAGATTATAGGTCGCCCGTGCGGTGACATTGGGTCCAACCACGAATCTATGGGTTTATGAATTTTTGGCAGGAGATAGAAAGTCCGTGGTTTAGACTCAAGCTTAGCAAAGAGATACTTATGTTGCTTTTCGGTGATCTTGCTATCGAGCAATTTCTGAAGAATCTCATTAAATTTGCTGCAATTATTTTGCCAAAGTGGTTTGCTTAGTTTCTGGTAATGCTTTGGGTTACTAAGTTGTCGTTGTGCTTCACGTTTATAGTTATCTTTAAGCATTATTACAGTCGCCGACCCTTTATCTGCAGGTTTGATGACAATTTCGCTGTTTTTAGACAATTCAATTAAGGCCTGGCGTTCCTCATAGGGTAAATTTGGTTGATCATTAGGAATGCAGAATTTTTAACACGTTCTGAAAAGAGTTCTATGCTTTCACCGATCGCTGGGTCCAGGAGTTTTACGTTTGGTGCCCAGCCAGTTTTTTCAATGAATGGTGGAATGTTACTATTAGAGTTACGAAAGAAGTCTGCTAACTTAATACGGTGACTAAATTCAGATGTTTCCATACAGCCATTATCTAAAAGAGCATCCAAACCTGTTTTAGGTGTTCGTGTTGGGACAAATGTAAGACCAAAATTGAGCAGTGACTGCTCTGCTTCACCTAATGGAGAGCCAGTTAGATTGACAATATTACTGCCCAGTCCTGTTTCCGGGCGGATGGTACCTTGGCCCCTGTCTAGTTTAAATTTAGGAATTTAAGCCAGGCAGAATACATAGCTGTCATAGCTGTGGGTGGAGAAGATAGATAAAACAATTCCAGGCAAATTGTCTATTGATGGGAGCTTTTTCCTCCCTGTGTGGTATAGAGGCCAGGTTAAAGAATGCCGTATCTGCTCTAGTACCGACCACCTAGCTAATACATGTCCTTATAGAAATAAGTGCCTATACATAGCTGTTAGCTGTCTTTTCAGTCCAATGAATGTTATCCTTAACAACATTAAATTCGGAGAGTCCGAGTGCAGGAATGACAGTCACAGATTTTGATGATTCAGCCATCGAATTGAGGGACATCTGCTGAGCTGTCAACCGACTTGAATAGTTAACTTTTGCGAAGTAAATCGCAGTCTTTGGGAATTTGGACTTAATCGCGCTGAGAAGCAGCATTAATCTATGTTTTGAACTAGAGATGGGTTCATTCATGTCATCAATACCAATGTTAATCACTATTTTCTCTGGTTTAAATGATCCAGTGTACTTTTGAACTATTCCTCTAGCATGACACAATTTATCTCCTGGGTAGCAGACAACTTGCGTTTCAGGGTGGGGTTCAACATTAATGCGACTCAGGTTCGAAGCTCCAAAGATGAGTACTTTGTTCGTGAGAACAGGTAGTCGCTAGTCAATGTTGTTTTCGATTTCATGACGAAATTTCCAAAAAATGTTTCTCTCCAACATGGTTGGTTGTTTGGGTCTATTTGCAAATTTAATAGGACGCACCTCCGGTGCATTACTTGGACCTGGAGTTGGAGAGAAGCTGGGCTGTGGCAGTTTCCCTGTTGGGGATGGGGTCTTGAGTATTTTCTGTTTGTGTGTATTTCGTTGATGTTTGTCATATTCTGCGGCTGTAGTTTTGAATTTTCGAAAACTAGGGTCGCCGAGTAAGCTGTCATTGCATTGCATTGGCAGGTCTCGTTTTGTTTTGTACATAAGTTTAGTTGAGATCGTGGCCGCCGTATCTACGTTATTACCAAGAACAGTTAAACTCGGCTTGGTCTTCTATTCAGACGTCTCGCTTACTTGGCTAGCTAGCGCGCGGCGTACATGCATTTACATTCACTAGAGCAGACAGGTGTATATTTCAATCTAGGTCAATGTGAACGCTCGCGTCAAGCATGTCAAGCAGTTATAAGCAGCTACTAAGCCTTCAGCTTACCACTGCTGGTTTAAATGTTGGCGCTATTGATGTTTACCATGGCGTAAAAGACACTGTGGGCGCTGGACCAAATGTATTAAAGGGACTAATTAATATTAGCAGAAATGTATGCCATTTAACTGTCAGTTCACAGGGAATTAAAGAAAGGTTTTTGGAAGAGGGCCTGATTGTCAATGGACATGGCGAATGCGAATGGTGTTGCTGTAACCTTGTGTTTTGTCTCAAAGTTATTATGCCACCAGATATAACTTCAGGTTATAAGTGTTAGAATTAATTATTTTTACTATTAAGTTATTTGAATTAAACCAAGGTATCCTGCGTAGGCCAACTAGCAATGGGACCTCCCCACCCCATATTCCCTGTATCTGCCATATTAAGGTATAATTGAAAGTAGTAGTAGTAGTAGTAGTAGTAGTAGTAGTAGTAGTAGTAGTAGTAGTAGCAGTAGTAGTAGCAGTAGTAGTAGCAGTAGTAGTAGTAGTAGCAGTAGTAGTAGTAGTAGTAGCAGTAGCAGTAGTAGTAGTAGTAGTAGTAGTAGTAGCAGTAGTAGTAGTAGTAGTAGTAGTAGCAGTAGTAGTAGTAGCAGTAGTAGTAGTAGTAGTAGCAGTAGTAGTAGTAGTAGTAGCAGTAGTAGTAGTAGTAGTAGTAGTAGTAGTAGTAGTAGTAGTAGTAGTAGTAGTAGTAGTAGTAGTAGCAGTAGTAGTAGTAGTAGTAGTAGTAGTAGTAGTAGCAGTAGCAGTAGTAGTAGCAGTAGTAGTAGTAGTAGTAGTAGCAGTAGTAGTAGTAGTCAATATTGTCAACGCACTGGCTCAGACTCTTCAATAATTGAAAAAATTCAAAAATTTAAGATATTTTGGTTTATCTTACTGCCTGAGATTTGTCATTTTGTTTGAGGAAAGCCATATGGCATTAATGTTAACCCTTTACTGGTTAAATTTGTTCAGTAAAATCCAAATATGCGCTTACTTATTTAATGTACATTTGCGGGCACAGACAAGGTCATTCCCGAGAATATGCCACTGGAACGACTGTCTCGGTTCCCGAGCCAGTCATTACAGCGGTAAATTTTCAAAAATACTCCAATCCCCGCCGGCAAATGGACATTGCCCAAGATCACTAAATTGACCGTTTTTGGCTGACCATCATGCAAGGGTTAATGTTGAATGATTGAGATGGATATTCTGGATAGCTATTTGAGTTTGGCTTTTACCAAGATGTCACGTAGATTCGGATTTTTCTTAAACGCAATTACTGGACGCTTGTTAAAGGGTTGTTTCAGTTTCTCCTGTAGGTTTTCATACTCATCTTTCAAGATTTTGGAAATTTCAACGTTTTTCCGATTATAGGTCAGAATGAATGGAATTTTGTCACGTTGATCAGATAAGCCTGGGTCCGAGTTTATTCCCCTTGGCCACTGTGTTTCGAGTTCTTTAATCCAAAACGATTCTCGAAGTTTTCTTTGTTTATCAGTTTCTTCTGCCGTATCTGAAAGGGGTGGCTGTTCAATTGGCATAATTTCAAAGTCACGAAGGACTAAATGGTCAGGAAGATTAAAATGTTCGGAAACATGTGTGTCTTCCTCTAGCCTAATATCTGAGAGGTGTCGAGTTGCCCGCCATCTTAATGGACATTTGGTTTCGCCGACATACTGTTTTTGGCACAATTTGCATGAAATTAGATAAATAACATTTTCAGAGTCACAATCTAGATTAGACTGAAGTTGGAACTTGCTTTTGTTCTGAAAGCTCGTGAAAGTATTCTGGTTTGGGAGAAATTCATCTAACTTGCACCTTTTCTTTCCGCATTTGCGAGATTCGCCTACACATATAATCCGACGATTGTGAGAAATTTTGGTAGGCCGACGATTTGAGGCATTATCTGGAATGGTTTCCAAGCCATCCAATGTTTCAGATTTGATTTTGCGCAAGAATCGTGAGGAGTAACCTCGTGGTTTGAGGGCTTTGAATAGGGTAGAGCACGCTTCTTCAAAGTTTTTCCTATCACTCGAATTCCTGTGAAAACGGATTATTTGTGATTTTACTATTCCTTTAAAAGTATGCGGTGGATGGAAAGATTTTTTGTGCAATAGCTGATGCGAATCGGTTGGTTTGAAATACACTTTGTAGTCTAAGTAGCCAGTTGTTTCATACTTTAGACCTTTATATACAGTTACATCCAGGAAATCTACAGACATCTCGTCAATGGTTGCTTTTAATTTGATATTCGGATCGTGATTGTTCAGAATTTCGAAAAATTCATCAAACTCTGCCTTTGTGTGTTGCCAAATCATGAACATGTCATCAAGGTACCTGCGATAAATGAGGGGCTGTTTTGGACACTTTTCTAACGCTTCCTCCTCCCACTCTGCTACGTAAATATTGGCAAAACATGGGCTAAAGCGCTTGCCCATCGCACAGCCGCAAATTTGTTGGTAAATTTCGCCATCGAATTCAAAATCATTGCCTTTCAGACTCAGCTCTAATAGAGCTATTACTTCTCTGTCTGGCCTGTTGGTGTCTGGGTAGTTCACGAATGCTTTATGGATAGAATTTATACCCTTCTCGATGTCAATGTTTGTATACATAGCATCGATGTCAAGCGTGACCAAGAATGAATTTGGAGGTATCCAGGTCTCAGAGACCTGTGATAAGAAGTCTTCTGTGTTTTTCAAGAAGCTGGGGTGTCTATTTGCTATTGGTTGTAGATGGTAATCGATGTATTCACTGATTCTGTAGGATTCTGAGCCACAATCAGAGATTATAGGTCGCCCGGGCGGTGACATTGGGTCCAACCACGAATCTATGGGTTTATGAATTTTTGGCAAAAGATAGAAAGTCCGTGGTTTTGACTCAAGTTTAGCAAAGAGATACTTATGTTGCTTTTCGGTGATCTTCTTGCTATTGAGCAATTTTTGAAGAATCTCATTAAATTTGCTGCAATTATTTTGCCAAAGTGGTTTGCTTAGTTTCTGGTAATGCTTTGGGTTACTAAGTTGTCGTTGTGCTTCACGTTTATAGTTATCTTTAAGCATTATTACAGTCGCCGACCCTTTATCTGCAGGTTTGATGACAATTTCGCTGTTTTTAGACAATTCAATTAAGGCCTGGCGTTCCTCATAGGGTAAATTTGGTTGATCATTAGGGAATGCAGAATTTTTAACACGTGCTTTCACCGATCGCTGGGTCCACGATTTTTACGTTTGGTGCCCAGCCAGTTTTTTCAATGAATGGTAGAATGTTACTATTAGAGTTACGAAAGAAGTTTGCTAACTTAATACAGTGACTAAATTCAGATGTTACCATACAGCCATTATCTAAAAGAGCATCCAAACCTGTTTTAGGTTTTGGTGTTGGGACAAATGTAAGACCAAAATTGAGCAGTGACTGCTCTGCTTCACCTAATGGGGAGCCAGTTAGATTGACAATATTACTGCCCAGTCCTGTTTCCGGGCGGATGTTACCTTGGCCCCTGTCTAGTTTAAATTTAGGAATTTAAGCCAGGCAGAATACATAGAGTTAGCTGTCTTCTCAGTCCAATGAATGTTATCCTTAACAACATTACATTCGGAGAGTCTGAGTGCAGGAATGACAGTCACAGATTTTGATGATTCAGCCGTCGAATTGAGGGACTGAATCGCCAACCTCTGCAGAGCTGTCAACCGACTTGAATAGTTAAGTTTTGCGAAGTAAATCGCGGTCTTTGGGAATTTGGACTTAATCGCAATGAGAAGCAGCATTAATCTTTGTTTTGAACTAGAGATGGGTTCATTCATATCATTAATACCAATGTTAATCACTATTTTCTCTGGTTTAAATGATCCAGTGTACTTTTGAATTAGTCCTCTAGCATGACACAATTTAGCTCCTGGGTAGCAGGCAACTTGCGTTTCAGGGTGGGGCTCAACATTAATGCGACTCAGGTTCGAAGCTCCAAAGATGAGTACTTTGTTCGTGAGAACAGGTAGTCGCCAGTCAATGTTGTTTTCGATTTCATGACGAAATTTCCAAAAAATGTTTCTCTCCAACATTGTTGGTTGTTTGGGTCTATTTGCAAGTTTAATAGGGCGCACCTCCGGTGCATTACTTGGACCTGGAGTTGGAGAGAAGCTGGGTTGTGGCAGTTTCCCTGTTGGGGATGGGGTCTTGAGACCCGATGGTTGACTGCTCTTGGGGGATTTCTGAGAAGCGCCAGTCCGTGGACCAGATTTGCTACCATTAACCCTTTCCCTCTGTGGCAAGGGCGGATATTCGTTTGGGTCATTTAGATTGCCTAGTGGAGAGTCAGGTAGTGGGATTAATGATGCTTCAAATAGCATATCTCTAGGGCCAGAATCTAATGGTAGCAATGGAGAGATTTTATTGTCTACTCGTTTTGTGACTGGCGGCGAAGTTTCAGGTGATCTGAGGCGTTTTTTCATTTGTGATTGTGGGGCCACAGTTGGTATCATGACCAGAGGCGTGGCTTGTGTGAGATTTTGAATTGGTTGCTGAGATGGATCTATCGGTCGCACAAAATCGTAAAAAGAACTAATCGCATTAATGTCGAGCTTTCTATTATAATTGTTTTTTGCCCAGCGTATAGCATTGGATTTAGCACGACCTAGGTCTAAATGTGGCATTGCCTGTGTGAGGACTACTTCAGTTCTAATACTACCAAGTTGTTCATTATAGTGATTTAACATG